>JAAGKR010000054.1:0-290221 GCA_011419295.1 Clarias macrocephalus
GCTGTTTTGGTTAAGCAGTCGGATACAAAACTTGAATATTGCGGTTCTGATGGATGAAGACGTGTTAAATCTTTAAATGCCGCAAAGCATTTGCGGCACGTTATCTGCTTATCGCCGTGCTCAGGAAATAATGTGCGGCGATGGGTCTGAGTTCAGAAAGCCTTATCTTAAGATGCCTCTGAGGAGTGTTTCTGCTTACCCCGACACGTCAGTGGTGTCTTTTCAATCCTAAAAGAGACAACTCTTTTGACACATCCGAAAATCAATACACTGTTGAAAATTTGCTTTGACTTGATGGTGCAACCCTGACTCCATGATTTATTACTCATGAAGGGAGGCGTCAGGAGAGAAATGTCAGCCATCATGTTCTGAAGTCGTGGGCAGGCTCTCAGGGTGCCACCAAGATGATGAGACATAGAGGGGAGATGAGGAACAAGATTAGCCTGCCATGTGGCCTGGTCTTCAAAATTCTTTGTCAGTATGAAATGTGAAAGAGAACTGTGTGGAGGATGTGGAATAAAAGATCAGGTGTCCTCTCCAGGCTGTATGCCTCGTGATACCAGTGTTTTGGTGATGTACCTCAATCCTAAAGAGGATGAATTGCTTTGTTTGAATGAATGAATAAATGAATGAATGGATGAGATCAGTGATTATTAAATTGGTGGAGCTTGTATTATAATAAAGACACATGTACAGTGTAGCTGGCTTGCTAACTAGTAGCTAGTAAGAATTATCAAAGGTTATTTTTGATCACATGCATTTTTTACATCTTGTTTATTCAGTTGTTTATTGTTACCATGTTTTAGCAGCTAAATGATGCCCATGAAAGCAGGTTCTGTTGCACCCATACTAACCCCCAGGTGTCAAGGAAAATCTATTAGACACAAAAAATCATGGACATGGCAGGATCTTCCGACATTGGTCGAAAATGTTTGCAGGAAACACCGATTTCATAGAGCCATCATGTGCTCTCACCTCATACACATCAGACAACATGGACACCGTTTGAATCTATCCATATAGCAGCATGCAACTATAATCCGAGCTACAGGTCACCTATCATCCAAAGCTGGCAGTAGGCTCAAATAATGTCTTCCATGGTACACATCCTGTGATACTATTTAGACCAAATGGCAACCATTCAACCCTCAGACCAACTGTTCATCTGTCACGGAAGAAAGAAGCAGAGGGCTCCCTTCTCTGAACAGACTCTGCCTCATTGGTTGGTTGTACATCACCACCCCTATTAGTTTGGCTCCCACATGGCCCAACAGAAGAGCATTTGCCCTATCGGTGGGAGATTGTGTGTCTGAATTTTCTCCATGATTGGGAGTCCAAGAAAGCAACATTTCCCAGGCTCTCTGGGTGAGAGAGGTGGCATTACTCTCCCCTGTCAATCAGAGTCACACTAACCAATCGTTACCATCTGTGAGGTCACGAATGCAGTTAGCAATTTCCTCCAAATGTGTTCGGTTCCGAAAGTTGCAATGGTTGGCTCCGAGTGTCTCCGAGGAAGAATGTGGTCACGTTCACCCTGCCTGGTTGTTAGCTATGGAGAGAATTAGCAAGTAGGTGGGAATTGGAAAATGACCAGACCAAGAGAAAATAGGAAAGTCGCAGCCCTTTTTATGCCAGCGGATGCTGGGAAGAAAGTTGTGTGAATCTGCTTTCTACAGAGTAAACTAATCATCTAGATGAACGAAAATGAAATGAAGACCCACATTAGTAGATGGTGCTGTCTCACATTCATAGCTTTAAATTGATTTAGATTAACTGATAGGTTTAACATTCTACACGAGACAGCTGCAGGGAGCAGATGATTTCAAATGCACAAGTCATATCAGGGTTCGTACGGTGTCTGCGTCGGAGCCTTTTGTTTATGATAAAAAAAAAAGTGTCGGTGGCTTGCAATCAAATGTTCTTGTCACTGTAGACTACTGAAGTGCAATATGGAAAGATTAAAGATTTAAACTTGACTATTACTAATATTTGATATCAAATAATATTTTTCATGAAAAATATCACGGCTTCTCTTCGTTTCAACTTGTGAGCAGGAACTTTTTTCATCTGAAGGGTTTTTTTTTTTTTTTTTAGCAAAATGGCACCATCTAGAGCATGTCTTTCAAAACAAAACTTAATAACCAGTAGATTGCACCAAAACCTGTAAAGAACTGTAATATTGCCTCATTAGTCTTTCACCGGAGAGAGAGAGAGAGAGAGAGAGAGAGAGAGAGAGAGAGAGAGAGAGAGAGAGAGACTATCATTTCAGTTTCTAGGTTTTTTTTTTTTTTTTTTTTTTCATTCAAACTACACAACACAATAAACACTATGATATTTTCCTCACCTGGGACAAGCCTTCCATAGAGGTCTTCCATAAATATGATAAGGAGCTTTCTAAGATTGTGGAGATTTGCAAATGCAGCATTGTCTGCTAGGACTCGTCCTGAATCTCCGAGTTTTATGACATTGTTGGCTATGACCATATCAACAATTGCAGTTTCCTGCTGAGTAGTGAAAATCTCCCCTCTACTAAATACAAAACCACACACACACACACACACACACACACACACACACACACACACACACACACACACACAAGAAATTTTAGAAACGATTTACAGCACTATCATAATTCGCAATTAAGTCACGTGCCCTTACACAATGCCAAGTCTTACTTGTCGGTATGTTGGAATATTTCCTTGATAGATGCCAATGTTAAGCAGAGCAGATTTGTCTGGACTCTACATTCAGTCTCTCTCACTAGGAGACCTTGGATCAATTATTAATCTCCTTAATCTCATCAGAGACTGATCTGATCTTGTTCTCTGTCTCTTTGGTCATGCACTGTGGTGTGGCCATGTGCTAGCGAGGTGTTAATGTTACGTTAGTGTGGTGTTAGTGGTGTGTTAATCAAGTGCTGAGGTGTGACTGCGGCATTAGAGTAGTTGGGGTATGTTGTGTGTTGGGTTAGAGCAGTGTTATTGTGGTATGGGTGTGTATTAGTGTAGTGTTGGGGTCTTTAGCTGAATGGGTTAGTGCGGTGATGGTGTGTGTTGTGCAGTGTTAGGGGGTACTTTACTAAGCCCAATGGCGTCACAGCAGCCATAATATACAACAAGTATACAACAAGTAACCAGCAAACAAGAATTGCAAGAAATGAAGGTGTATTAATGAACACTGTTGATAATTTAAGGTGCATTAATGAGGTAAATATTGTGTCAAATTTAATGCGCGTGAAAGAGGTGGAAAAATGCTATAACATAATATGCATATGAAAATATTGCTTCTATGGACACATGCATGATGATGATATACAGTGAGAATGAAACACTAGCAAGTACTGTAGTAATGGATGTTATTACATCTAACGTGTTAGTACAGTAAGTGTGTTAGTACATGAGTACATTAGTGTTGGGGTGTGTTAGTGTAGTGTTGTGTAACTGTAATGTTAGGACAGTGTTTGTGTGTTAGCGCAGTATTATGATGGTGTTAGTGCAGTAATGATCACGAATGTACTCTGAAAGTGTCAAATCAACACTCTGGGTGTTCATTCAAGACTAAGGATTTTGCTGTGTAGAGTGTTGGTGCAATATTATTGCAGTGTTGGTGTGGTGTTAGTGTAGTGTTGGTGAGATGTTAGTCAATTGTTAATGCATTGTTAGTGCGGTGTTAGTGCTTTTTTTTTTTTGTAGTGTTGGTGTGGTAGTGCATTGTTACTGTGGTGTTAGCGCGGTGTTGGTGCAGTGTTATTGTGGTGTTAATGCAGTGTTACTGTAGTCTTACTGCAGTGTTAAAGCTGTGTTAGGGCAGTGTTAGGGCAGTGTTAGCAGTGTAGTGTTGTTGTGATGTTAATTCAATGCTAGTATGTTTGTGTAGTGTTAGTGTCGTGTTACTGCAGTGTTGAGATCTTTACACACCAGGAACAATGTGAATAAACATCACAAAAAAGCAAGAATTTCACTGCACACCACAGATATTCACATCAAGCACAACGCAGATATGTGAGTACAGATTCTATAAAAGTCACGATGCAAAAAAAATGGATTAAACATCAAACAATGTTCTTTCCACTTGCCTGGCCACTCCTCATCCTCACCTCATCCTCCTCTCTCTTCTTCCTCACATAGGTATCTTCTTCGCTTCTTCACCTCCTCAAACTACAACATGTTAGTAAGTATCTATATTCTGCACCCAAACATCTCTCCGTTTCAACTGGACAGCAACAGAAAACGTTGGTGTCCATATTCTGCCAAGATTTTCAGATATATGCTAATAAACGGTATCATTATGTCTCACATTGCTCCCCATTGTATACTACTCTCAGAGCAATCGACTGATGACTCACAACTAAGGAAGCAGTACAGCTGTGCATTCACAGCAACTGAATTAAAAACGCTGTCCTTGTGTTTGTTGTCTCTGTAATGTTTGTCATTTTTATCATGAAGGACTGAGAAACAGACTTAATCAGATGGTCTGAAAGTATGCATGTTTTTACTGACTTGATATGCGGTTGGTCAGAGGCGTCAAAATTCACCTGGGGCCAAAAAAGCTGCTTTTCCCACAGCGAAATTGCCACATTTCTGTGAAATATTTTATTGGGAGGTTATTGGTTATTAATGTATGGAAAAATCGCTCTGAAAATTCATCTCTGGTGTGTAAAGTTCCAGTTGGTATTTGAATACTGGTTTGGCTCAAATTGTTTTAGTATGTACTTTGAAAATGAAGTTTTTTTTTTTTTTCCCTACACCACTTTAAAGAACATCGTCCCAGATTCATTTTAACACCATTTAGGAGTCTATCATTCATGTGAATATTTGCATTTTATTATGAGGAAGATGTAAGTCAGTCAGGAAGGGTGTGCGTATGATTGGTTGCTCAGTGAAGCGATGATAAATCCTGTACTCAGAATCAAGTTGACTAGCTAAATTAAAATTTCATGTGCATCACTGTTTCATTTAGGATCTCATCAGATGCAGCTTTGCTCATGGAGTAACCAGGATATCCAGGTGGTTCTGGAGGACTTTTATTACTTACTTTTTTGACCTTCTCAGTTATGTTGTTTTGCTCAGATCCTGCATCAGTGGTTTGATTTGATTGGTTAGTATTTTAAAATAATAGACCCATATGGCACCATTTTCATTTGCAGCCCTTAAATTTGTTTTAGCCATTATTTGTTATGCTATTTTTTAATGAACATATATAGGGCTCAGGATGTTGCAGGATAAAGTGACATATCCTTTATTCAGCGCAAAATAAGCAATATGAACTGAAATGTAATTTATTTTAACCAACTACCCAAATATGACTGAGCATAAAAAATATTTTTCGGTTGTTTCTATGACCATATTAATAATAATATGCTCGTTTTGAGAGTTCTACATTTTTGCGATGTCTCACATATTCTGGCAACAGTAAAATTGACCTTTTTTTTTTTTTAATCATCAGTGACCTGTGCTGTATTGCTAGCACGTACTGTATCTGTGCCACTTGAGTTTTAACACTTAAATGAGGTTTATGTGTTTTGGAATGTTCTAAAGCTCCAAGAAATATATATTTTTCTTCATTAATGTCTTCATTACTACAAGTCGTATGAGTGCGTTTAGATTTCAGAAACGTATGAAAGTATTTCGATTTCTTTGATGCCGATTGCTTTCTGAGATTCTTTGGTTCTGTCTTGGGCCCATCTGTACACTCTCCTTATGCTGTAGAGCAGCTGGGCTGGCTGTGGGCACTGGTGTTTGTCTCTGCCCTTTTACTGAGCACAGTAATTTGGCTGTGATCAGACAGAGAGGTTAGCAACTTAACAGTGAATGTACTGAGGGAAAATGAGAAACAGAAACCTGTTATTGCTGTGTGCTGCTGTCAAAAGGTAAGCAGAATCTGTACCTTTCACAAAAAAAAAAAAAAAAAAAAAAATCCCTCATTTCCTGCTGGAGGTAATGTACAGACCCGGGCTTTGGCAAAGCTGCAGCAGCTCTTACAGACAGCTGTGGTGGGGAAGGTCTGCAGCATTTTTGGGGTATCAGTGTCTGAATATACAACATTCATCCAGAACATAAAACCCCCTGCCTAATATTGTGTAATTCCATTTATGCCGCCAAAACATCTCTGTTGTATTAAAGCATGAACTCCACAGACCTCTGAAGGTGGTGTCTGACACCAAGACATGAGCTGCATACTCTTTGTCCTGTACGTTGCAGGGTGAGGCCTCCCTGGATTGGACTTGTTTCTGGCCAAATGTGGAGGCAAAGTCAACATCTTAAACTCAATATGTTCCTCAAATCTATTTTACTGGTAGAGGCCACTGCCAGTAGGGATTACTGCTGCCATTAAGGTGTTTACTTGGTCAGAGACAATGTTTACAAGTGGTGGTATGTTTTAAAGTAACATCCAGGTAAATGCCAGGACTCAAGGTTTTCCCAGCAGAAGAATCATGTTGCCTCAGAAGAATCACGTGCCTTCTTCCCATAGTGCATCCTGGTGCCATCTATTTCCAAGGTAAGATGCACATGATGTAAACGAAAAGGTAATTGATCAGACCAGGCCACCTTATTAATTATTTAATGGTTCTGTTCTGATGCTCACGTGCCCCTTGTAGGTGCTAGACAGGAGCTCTCATGGACATAATGACTATTCTGCAGCTATGCAGCCCTTTACCCTGTGTGCCAATATTACCTTTTTAAAACAATTTTTGCTACAGTAGCTCTTCTGACAGATTGGGCCAGATGGGCCCTTTACTCTACATGTGAATCAGTGAGTCTTGGCGCCCATGACCCTGTTGCAGGTGTCCTTTCTTGGACCACTTTTGGTAGCTACTAATCACTGCATGTTAGAAACACCCCAAAAGACCTGATTTGGAGATGAACTGACCCAGTTATCTAGCCATCACAATTTTGCCACTAGATTTTTAAGCTTGCTCATACAGTAATTCCTATTTCCAACTCATTAACTTCAATTCATTCCAAATGGGAAAAGAATGACATATTTCCCACGTTAATCATTTATATTATTTAAAGTGCTTATCCTGTATAAGGTTTCAGAGAGCCTATCCCGGGAAACTGAACAAGCACCCTGAATATACTTTAGTAATAGACTTTAATTGACTTGAGACTGTAAAATTCTTAATGTAGTCAATAAACGAAAATAAAATGTCTGGATGCAAAGTTCTCTGCTCAACAACAGTCTGGTGCTGGTAAGAGCAGGCTGTACCTCCGCACTGGGTTTTTTTTGCTGGTCTAGTTCTGCTGCGCTGGCTTTTGGGGACTACGGAGCAACTGTTGTGGCCCACCAACAAGAGGAGAGGATTTGAACGGTTGCGCTGTAACGACTTCAGCAGTCTACCATGCTGCTGGTGATGCCACAGAAGTTCACTAATCTCTCTCAGTAGTGTTGGGTGGTACTGGACATTGAGGATTGGTCTTCTGTAGTTCCTGCCTCTTGGGGCAGCATGATCTGTTTGTGAAAGTGCTGACAGTGTCCTAGTGCAGATGGCCATGGTCATGAAAGCAGAGATTTGCCTGGAGTGCCAAGAGTACATTGGTCATTAAAGCATTACCACAGGAGATTTCTGCATTTAACCTTGTGGACATCCAGTCACAGCACGAATCATCATGTGGCTTGGCTCACCTGAGATGGGATGTGTATTTTGAGTTGGTGCATGGGGATCAAATTTTAGCAAACTTCTTGTGGGTAACTATATCTACATCAGAGGTTTTCAATCCTTCTGTTGAAATAAGGATGATACTTATTGATATTTTATACGGTTGAGGTCTGTGCTGAACCCTATGGCATGAAGGAGGGTTGCGACTCTAGTGGCTGTGTGGATGTGTTTTTGAGGATTGTATCTGTTGGCTAGCTCTGAGGCACCGAAGCTATGTATTCTGTTTTGTCCTGGAGGTGCAACTCTTTTTTTTTTTTAATGCACCGAGCTACCTCCTCAGCCATTTTCTTTCCTGCATCAATCCTATACACAAGTGAGGCTGTTTTAAGCTCCATTTCTAATGTGGCTCCGGTGCTTATTATAAATGATGGCTAAGAATTAATTGAGACAATACATTTAGCTTTAGCTTGATTTAGCTTAACACAGTTCATTGTCTCAGATGCTACTGTTAAGGCGTTTTTACATACAGCCACTCATAAAAGTGAGTACACCCCTCTAATTTCAGCAAACATTTTAGTACTTGTCTTCTCAAAGGACAATACTACAGAAATGAAACTTGGATACACTTTAGAGTAATCAATGTGCAGCTTGGAACACAACCTCTGAAAATAACTCAAGATGCAGCCATTATTGTCAAAATAGCTGTCAACAAAAGTGAGTACGCCCTAAGTGATAACAGCTGTACATCTTTAACCATGCCAAGTCACATGTCCTATTTATCGTGTTCGTCAGTGGCCAAGTATGTCTCCAGACCTGAACCCTACTGAGCACCTGTGGGGCATCCTCAAGCGGAAGGTGGCAAAGCGCCATGTGTCTAACATCCAGCAGCTCCGTGATATCATTATACAGGAATGGAAGAAGATCCCAGCAACAACATGTGCAGCTCTGGTGAATTCCATACCCAGGAGGATTAAGGCCATGCTAGACACTTTGGACACTGTTTTGACAAGTACATTTTGGGTGTACTCATTTTCGTTTCCAGTTATTTAGACAATGAAGTCTGCACATTGACTATTCTAAAGTATATCCAGTTTTCATTTCTTTAGTATTATCCCTTGAGAACATATAATAAAGTGGTTGCTGTACTCATGTTTGAGAGATACTGTAACTGCAGAGGAGAGCATTTATTTGATATTTTTCTAATCTTTAATGTTTCAAAAAAATGTTTACTTCAAAAATAATCAAACAAGAGCTTGAGTGACAGTGTTCCAAATTTTATTTTATTCTTAATGGCTGCTACTTTGTCATGCACAAATGAAGTCTCATCAACATTTTGACTGTTAACATTTATTGCTTTACTTGAATACTGTATTGAAAACCCAGGCAATCAGTTCTCAGAGAAATAATAAAATTGATTACTTTACACAAAGGCCTTGGACACTTCATTACGTTCTACAAAATCTACTTTATAGAAATTTAAAAATTCTACATATCAAAAAAGGAGTTCTGAAATTTGTTACAGATATGATGAGGCCTATACCTAGGTTAGCTGAGAGGTTACTAAGCTGGGAGTGGGGGTAGTGTTCATAAGTTCACCACTTTCAGAACTGCTTTTGCTAGGAGAGGAAATGTAACGTGAAAAGCTTATTACAGACATCAATAAGAATTGCTCAATAGTGGTTAAACACAAACATACAATTAGCAATTTCAATTACTTACATTCCAACTAACTGCATGAATATCTAATGCAGGTGAAATTACAGTCCATTTAACAGCACCATAAAATGCTAGAATGTTGACCAAGGAGTCCTAAAAATGTGTTATGTTTAAAAAAAAGAAAGAAAACAGGAAAAAAAAAAAACTATTGTTACCGTGTACATAGCTGAGAGCCTGCTGACATTTTATGACTCACTTTCCACCCAAAAAAGTGGAGGAGAGAACTTAATTGGTGCTCCTCTATTCCACACTTGATCACATTCCTCCAGAGAGCAATAAAGGCATGCCTAACTGCACTACAGATAGGAGTTTTCACATTCTTAGCGCAAGAAAACATTGAGTGGTTGAAAAATAAATTAAGAAACTCCAAAATGGCTTTCTATTTGTGCCACAACAAAGCAAATGCAGAAGGCAGTATAGATAAAAGGTGATGTCACATACAATTAAAACTGAATGAGCAATTGGTCAGCCTCTTGCTGCTTGAACAGTAATCACTAAAAGATCTACCCTTTCTTGGTTTCTATGAAACAAATTAAAATTTTAGAAATATAAGTGTTGGTCCATTAACCTTATCTTTTTGGTTGCTGAACAATAATAATGCTGATTTTACAAGTATAAAATGTATTATTCCAGTGATCCTGTTTACATAATTCTCTAGACACCTTGACTTCATTCAGAAACAAATGGTGTTTGAATGACAATTACAAGTGGTTTAATCCTTTTTTTTTTTTTTTGTTGTTTCGAAGAGGCCCCTGGAATGTTCTTGTTTGTAGATTAAAGCATCTTTCTAACAGCATAATTCTGGTCTATAACAAAACATGGGCGTGGAAAACCACATGGACACAAGTCTTTAATTAAACACCTTTATAGTAAATGTGTGGCAAATCAATTGTAAGAGACTGGGTGATAAACCAGGATTAACCATCATCATACATTCACCCCTGTAGGCTTGTCAGTAAACAAAAAGCTCAAGTTAAATTCATTCTCCAGAAAAGAACGGATACACAGCATGAAGTGTGGCTGTTAGAAGGCCATGCAAGGTTTGTGTAGAAACCTGAGGACAAGGTTCTCTGATTTACCATGAAATTGCCCTCCTCTTTTAAGACGCACACTTTCCTTCCAGGTGCTGCTGGTAATTTGGGGCTGCTGTGGTGCTGTGTTGAAGAAAAAAAGAAAACACCAGTGCGTTCAGTCTTGCTCCACGTCGTCTTGTGTAGGCTCTGAGCTTTGTGAAGTGTCCTCTGCAATGATGCTGCCCTCTGCTGCCGGCTCTGTGTAACTACCGGGAGACGAAGACTCTGAATCTGCATGACAATCTCTTTCTTCACTACTACTGTTACTGCTACTGCTTACTGGGTCACTGTTCTCCTCAGACTCATCTATTTCTGCAGGGTCCAGCCTCTCTAGCTCTGCCTTGTGGTCAGACAGCTCCGCTTCACATCCATTCTCATTACTTTGGGAGGAGCCAAGAGAGTCCAGCGTTCCCAATTCACCAACTGTGTCATCTCCTGACTCTGACTGCGTGCTGGAGGGCTCTGTGGGATTAGTAAGATCAGTTACTTTAATTTCATTTTAATAAAATGTAGATCAGAAGAAATTTGCAGCAGAACTTATGCCTGGATATTAAATAAATAAATAAATAAATAAATAAATGGGAGAGTTTTTTTTTTTTTTTTTTACAGTGCCTTAAAAAGTGTTCATATCCCTAGAACTCAGTCACATTACAACCACAATTGTAAATGTATTTTATTGGGCTTTTATGTGATAGAACAAGCACAACGTGACACATAATTGTGAATTGGAAGAAAAATGATAAATGGTTTTCATATTTTTTTGATTCACAAATAAAAATCTGAAAAGTGTGACATGCATTATTTTCAGCCCCCTTTTACTCCAATACCCCTTACTAAAATGCAGAAGAACCAATTATCTTCAGAAGTCACTCAAATATTAAATATAGGAGTCCACCTGTGTGTAATTTCATCTTGGTATAAATACAGCTGTTCTGTGGAGCCCTCTGAGGTTTGATAGAGAACAAACAGCATAACGAAGCCCAAGGAACACACCAGACAGGACAGGGATAAAGTTGTGGAGAAGTTTAAAGCAGAGTTAGCAAGAGTTGGGTTATAAAAAATATATATATTAAAAAAATCCCAATCTTTGAATTTCTCACAGAGCACTGATCAATTCATCATCCAAAAAAGGAAAGAGTACGGCACAACTGCAAACGTACCAAGAGATGGCCGTCCACGTAAACTGGCAGACCAAGTGTTAATCAGAGAAGCAGCCAAGAAGCCCATGATAACTCTGGAGGAGCTGCAGAGATCCACAGCTCAGGTGGGAGAATCCGTCCACTATTAGTCATGCACTTCGCAAATCTGACCTTTATCAAAGAGTGGCAAGAAGAAAGCCATTGTTGGAAAAAAAGCCTAAACTGGTCCCGTCTGCAGTGGGACAAGCCATGTGGGGGCCACAGGAAACATGTAGAAGAAGGTGCTCTGGTCAGACGACTTCAGTGGGGACAGCGAAGCTGGTCAGGGTTGATTGGAAGATGAATGGAACCAAATACAGGGCAATCTTAGAAGAAAACCTGTTAGAGTCTGCAAAAGAGTCTCGCCTTCGTGTAGGACAACAGCCCTAAACATGGAGCCAGAGCTACAATGGAATGGTTTAGATCAAAGCATATTCATGGCTTAGAATGGCGGTCAAAGTACAGACCTAAATCCAAGTGGGAATCTGTGGCAAGATTTGAAAATTGCTGTTCACAGACTAACCTTGAGCTATTTTGCAAAGAAGAATAGGCAAAAAAAATTTTTATAAAAATCACTCTAGATGTGCAAAGCTGGTAGAGACGTACTCTAAAAGACCTGCAGGGTCTACAAAAGTATTGACTGAATACAAATGCACGCCACACTTTTCAGATATTTGTAAAAGACTCATCATTTTCCTTCAACTTCACAATTATGTGCCACTTTGTGTTGGTCTAGAACTTAAAATCCCAATAACATACAGTTACATTTGTAGTTGTAATGAACAAAATGCGGAAAAGTTCAAGGGGTAAGAATACTTTTGCAAGGCACTATAATAAACAATTTAACAAATTATTTAACCCTCAACCAACATAAAAGATATACAGTGGAACCTCGATTCACAAACATAATTCGTTCCCAAGTTCTGATTGTAACTCGTCATAGACTGATTAAGTTTTTTTCCCACAGAAATACATGTAAATAGAATTAATGTGTTCACCGTCACTATGTACTATATTTAACTTTTGATATATTTTGTAATACCTTAATTATATTTAAAAATAATAATAATAATACAGCACAAAATATAAACTGTACAGGAAAGAGCGCACACTTCATTTTTACATGTAATGTTCGTGCACCTTCCGTAAGGAGACCCTGGGAGAGGAGAGCAAGATGTGTGAGGAGGAGGTTAGTGTGTGGAAGGAGAGGCCCCTTCCATAATGCACTGGGTAATTCTCCTTCACGGTTTTTCTCTCTTTTTTGTTTCTTGACCTCTGGTTTGTATGTGGCCGCTGGTTTCACTAAAAATCTATCAAGAGATTAGAATAAATTCAGGATTTTTCGAGTTGGTCTTAACAGTACTTATTTTCCTATATGTATGTAAATTTCCTACTCTCCACACCGCATCTGAACGGTTTCACCCAGAACAAGACTACACTGGAAACAAGTCAAAGTGAAAGCTACGGGGTTGTGAGCATTTATACGCCTGCCCTAATGAGTCGCTGTGCAATTACACCTCCAAGCCACTAGTTGGCGGTGGGATTTCTACAGTATGACACTGGGTTGAGTCTGTTCTCCAATGTATGGTGAGCTTGTTTTGAAATGCAGATAGGCTGCACTTCACAAGGCTATACTCTCTCAAACAAAATCCCAATAAACAAGTGTTTCTGTACTTCTGTCTTCTTTTTAGAAGGATGGTAATACTACAGTTTTATGTTATACTTAAAAACCTGGGTATGCTTATTTATGTTTTCGACTTGCATTTACTGCCATAAGAACCGACATTTAAAGTGTCTGAACGATAACACAGCATTGTATTTAACAGATAAAACCCGAAGTATATCCACATCACAGCTCAAGTTCAAAACAAACTCATACTGAAATTTCAACAGGTGTGGGGCCCTTCCTTCATTTTTTTTTTTTCATAAAAAATAAATATATACTGTAGATTCGTTTGTTTTCACTTGTGTATGGATTTCTTTCCTCCTACTTTTCCCTTTGTTTGCATACAAAACCCAGACTTTCAGATTCTCTTTTACTTCTTTTTTTTTCCCCTTCTTTAAATATACCTGGTGTCTAGCCTTGTACATGCAGATATAAATGTACATTCACTGTTCAAAACCATTTCTTAGACATGTAAGGCTGGCTTGGAGTTGGTAAAGGCTTTATAAATATAGATTGTACAAGTGTGTCTTGAAACGCACACTTAGACATTTACTTTGTATGTTATGTCTAAAATCCAATAAAAAAAAGTTGTTGAAAGAAAAAAAATAAACAGAGTAGATCAAATAATCCATGTGATCGAGAGCGACTGGCAGGAAGATGATCGATTTACGTTATGCACCTTTTAATAACCTCGAGTTTATTAATGCCTGCAAACACCAAAGATCTGAAAATGTGATACTACCAGATGGACTAATCACAGTTGTTGCGGTCTGCGTCATCGTAACATTTAGTTCCATTTTTGGTGAGATGCGCGTCAGCCAGAGCAATTTGTCGTAGTATTCTTGTGCAGGTTTTTTGTTGATGTGTTTATATTTCATAGTTATGTTTAGAGTTAACTTGTAAGAACGTTTGTACTTCAACGTAACAGCTGGAGTACTTTTGCAGTCTGGGGTTTTGGGTCATTAGTAAAACCCACACTGAACCCATGTTTGGATTAAATCGGTGCATGTATAACATCTCACAGTTGCTCTGGAGATACCAAAAGGACCTGCTTGTGGCTAACAGTTATTAGTGGTATATTTTGAAATAAGATAAATGCTACCATTATAATCTATATAGTTTGATAAAGGGGTTC
The DNA here is from genome assembly GCA_011419295.1 of Clarias macrocephalus. Classification (NCBI taxonomy): domain Eukaryota; kingdom Metazoa; phylum Chordata; class Actinopteri; order Siluriformes; family Clariidae; genus Clarias; species Clarias macrocephalus. Next base: position 14,372 of record JAAGKR010000054.1, read on the forward strand.
CATAAAGCTGTGCCAGTGTTTGCATCTCTCCTCTCTCACATTGTCCCACCTACACACGTCTGTATCTCAATTTATATTAATCATATGTCTCTCTTCCTCTCTTTATTGAAAATTTAATGTCATCATGTTCTGCAGCACAGCATTATCTGTGGGTACATTGCAGGGCAAAGGGTGTTATACTTTGTGCAACAAAACCCACAAAGCATGAAAAATCTCCTGCCCCAACAGAAAGTGTGTTTCAAGCTTCAATCGCACTACAAGGGGAAAAAGTTAGCACTGAAGCGACATCTTACTACATCGAGCGCTCAAAATGCTACAATTCATCCCCATGCTTTTAATAATTAGTAAGCACGGGATAACGAGGTCTCTTCCTTAAAGTCCACGTTAAGGTGCTCTGACTAATGATAGTGTCTTCTTACACATAGACTGACCTACTTTTTCTGTGAAAATAAAATTCAATTGGAAATGAAAATACAACAGATCACATGCTTTCTCCAAGACACATGACGCCAGCCGGCATCATATTGGGGGTTGGGAGGAAAGCACTTTTCACTTTTGTTCACAGACACCCATGATTGGCAAGTGTTGCTTTCTGTAGATGTGATAGTGCAAGTATGACACCCCACCCCACCCCGCCAGCAATCTGCTCCCCAGACTTTCGAATACAGATGGCTGTAGCAGGATTTGAACTTGCAATCTCCGAATGATGGGGTGACCGCTTTTCACTGCCCATCAATTGGTACTTCATTAGCATGGAGTAACAGTCTCCACCTCCGATTTATATAGACAAATGTAAGAAATCTCCTAGGGGTTGTATTATGGTAAACAAGAAGGGTTGCGAAATTTATTGTATTTATTTATTTATTTGCCCTTGTACGCAAGCTAGTTCACCACCATTTGTTGCTTGGGTATTTTTTATAAAAATGATGTTCGTGAAGGCAGTATGCAGGTAACTGAGTGATGCTTTCCTCCTCAAATTGGGGGTCTGTCATTTTTATTAGTTAATACTATATAAATAATTCCCTCTGTTTGTAACATGATTAAAAAATAAATAAATAAAATAACTACATCCGACTGCTACAACATATCCCTCACCCACCGCATAGCAGGGAAAAAGGCTGGGAGACCAAAGAGGACACTTTAAGGCCCAAATTAGCTTAGTGGGGAAGCAGTTAAACTTTGGAGTTCATTTTGCACAGAACAAGCACTGTGTATTTTATAGGAATGGGAATCTCCAGGGACCACATCGTGATACCTAGGTGATGATTTGAATTGTATTGCTATTATTTAAGTATCATGATTTCATAAATATCCTAATTTGATAAATATTTTTTTTTTAGATTTTGTTGCAATTACTGAAAAACAAAAACTAAACAGACAGTGTGGTGATATGCCACTTGGCACACGAAAGAACCATGATATGTAACTGAATTGATCCCACCTCTCCATCGCTAGTATTTCAGTGTGGATCCAAGTCACCATCACGAAAATTTATTTTTGCATTTTTTTTTCAATATTTGTTCAAAACATAGAATTACATTAGAATACTATTTTGGCTACATAATTACTAGAACATAAAAATTAAACTCCTATGATTACATTAAATAACTGCACAAACTATAGAAAAGTGAAGATACAGCTAAATTTGGAGTGCCTGAAGGAAACCGACTAAGCACAGGGAGAACATGCGAACTCCATGAACAAAGACCAGAAGAAGGAAATGAACCACCGACCCTGGAGGCATGAGGGCACAGTGCTAACCACTAGGCAACTACAAAAACTATGACAGGAAAACATGCTGACTTCATTGAAATTAGGTGGGGAGAAAAAAAATAAACAAACAGCCATTCAATTTCCACTCCAAGTGACTATAGTTCTTGGTAAAATATTTATGAATCGTACTGGAAAATCTCTCAAAAAGAGATCTAAAACTCAATATGCAAATTAAACACAAAAAAAGGACACAATCAAAGCTTACCTTGATCTTCAGAAACAAGCGCAGATGTATCTTTCACTTCCATACTAACATGCAAAGAGGACTCGGCCACGTCTGTCGAGCTTTCGACAGGAGCATGACAAGACAACTCCTTTCCACTGGCTTCATTATTCTCCTCCTCTGCGTTATCTATCTTAAACCTTTTGGCATTATGTCTGTCCTCAACATCGTCTTCATCCTCGTCGTCTTCTTCCAGTTCCTCATCCTTGCGGTGCTTGCCCTTTGTCAGTGCTTCACTTGAACATACCGTTTCTGATGTCAGGGAATCACTGAGGTGAGGAAAAAAAAAAGATTTTATATTAATAAAATTAAGAATTAATAAATCTAAACAGTTCTCAAGGTGTTGCCTTGGACTCTTGCATACAAGAGAATTTGCGTATTCTCTTTAGCTTTGAATGAGTTTGTTAAAACCGTTACCTGACGGTCCTATCTGTATGTTCGAGAACTTGCTCGCTGGTCTCTGTGCTGTCCGGGAAGCCGTTGGCTGTTATGCTGCTTGACAGAGAAAGCTTTGCTCTATTTACTGTCCTTGGTGTTCCTGGACCATTCACATTTCTAACAGAACGAGAAAGATCACGATTTCTAACAGCAAAGGGATTTTGAAACATTTACATTTTTGACAAAAGCCATGAGTGTCAGTCCTCACCTATCAGTCAGTGCAGAAGCATTTCCAGGAAACATGACTCCATTCATTCTGTTCACACCAATGGAGCCATTTTTTCTTTAATGACAAATAAGATCAAGGCATTCTGTAAAACATTTAACCTATTGACAGCACTATTATGCAATATATCGGTGGTCTTTGATACAAAGGTGGTGTGGCTGCAGTTTTTCATGCAAGCCCAATAGGGACCATGCCTAATATTCAATGTCTTTCATGTCCAAGAAGTGTTTAAACAAGCATCATCAGCACCTTGCAAGTGAGGCTTAGCCCTAGAACAGCCCTAGAATTCCTAATGCATGTTTTTATGATTCTATTCTATTGGAAGTGGTCTCTCTCAGGACGCCAGGATCAACAGGGCACATGTGCTTACAGAGTGGTTAGATGGTATTACATTTATGTAAATCATATTCTATGGACTTCTCATTCACTAGATTAGTACCAAATTATCCATACATGGGAGGCTTCAGCCCCTACAGTAAAGTTCCAGGGACCTGTAAAATCTGTGTTAAGGAGAAGAGGGTGCCCTAAAATTATTTTGGCTCCTGTCTGAGGAATGCAATTAAATAAAAGACAGCATCACTCACTCTGAGGTAGGATACACACAACTGACCACCATCACATTCTGCAATAAAATGGACAGAAAGTTTCTGTCAAGAGAGCTAATTTGAGTTATGGAAATTATATACAGTTTCCCAGAGTATAAAACCAGTGGTTAATGTACTACAAACACAGCCTACCTTCTCCACGCCTCGGAGAAACTTGTCTGTTCCTGTGTAGTTTCTCTTCGGCTCAGTAAGCAGTTCACATAGACGCTGGATTGTGAAAGGGATCCTGGAACAAAGCGATTAACAATTTAAAAAGCCAAAATATGAGTTTAAGCATTTCTGCATTCAAGTCGCAACCTGCACTGAGCTGTTAAGTGACATTTAGAATCTGCTATTTACAAGTAAAACTGAAAAATGCAAAAACATTTTACTCATTTAAAACCAGTAGGTCTCTAGGTCCAGTACTTGCTATGAACTACACATGGTTCCTATCCATTTTAATAAGACCCCTACAAGGATATTAAATAGAATAGCAAAAAAGATTTCAAGCTTTTAACCCTACTGAGACCTTAGAGATGTAGGTCATGTTGGATAAAACTGTGAGCCAAAGCAATAAAAATTTAAGTTTAATACCTGTAAAAATACCTGTAAATGTTAAACATGGCATATTAAAAATGCTGTAAAATCTGCACATAAGTAATTTGCTTTCAGAAGTGTAAAAATGTTAACATTTGAATTCAGTCACCATGATTAGGGTTAACAAGACGTTTTTTTGCATGTCAACAAACATTTTTCTCTGAAGTAGGACAACGTTACACGTAATAAAGTAAGGGCACCTTCACATTAGACACGATTGATTCTTGACTGTGCCCAAGAATGATCACATTGGTTTTTTGTGCTTCGTTCTCGAATATGCTTGTGTATTTACACCCACTGAAACAGCAGATGGCAGTATGCACCTACTTGGTTTATGAGTCACCATTGAACACAGGAGATAAAGACAACAAGGCAGGTAACTTTCACGCTTTGCTTAATATTATTAATATTGTGGGAGAAAATGTCAAGGGCAAGAAAAGTGCCTTCCTACTTTATTAGCTATGGCTGTGTTGGTCAGGTGATGAGATTGGCGCATGCTACACGCGGAGGAGACAGACAGGACTGATGACACTTGACGCATCTAAACGGTGATCTACATTTCTCCTCAACTAGGACTGCTTCCATATCTGATCCAAGTACTATATCGTTCTCAAGACCACGTCTACAATCAGACTCAGGCATGGTTCCCAAGTATGGAATGACTGTGTTCTCACTGATCAAAATAAACCAGATTTTGGCATCAAGTGTTCTCGGAAACGATCCTGAGGGCCTAATGTGAAAACCGCAGAAGTCAGTCACATGAATGTGGTTATAACATTAGAAGCGCAGTACCTTGAGATAACCAACTGACAAGACATGTATTAGGTTGAATATATTGAAAAAATAAAGTGATGTGGTGACCAAGAACACACTAGTGCAACGTTAACCAAGATATCAGAAACCTTTCTACTAAGTGACTAGCATTTCTATAGACCTAAAGTTACACCCATGTAAACACATTGTTGGCTCTAACCCTCAATAAATCAATTCTGTATCAGATTGCTGAGTTTCAAGCATGCACTCAGCTTTCAATAATGCCAGTGATCAAAATGGGAATTACATATGCTGAGTAAGAGCAGTGTAAGTATGCAGATATTGATTTTTAGCTGCTCAAGATTTATCATTACACAATTGAGATGTAACCAGGGGTAAGGATTATGAGTTAATTCCCCTAGAAATATGCAGCAGTAATATCAGTGATCAAAAACTCTTTCCACATTCATACATCATACCTCACATACCATTTAACTGGAAAAAGATGAATGCTCTTATGGCATGTTTTGAATGATTATGCATATTATCACACTGTAAAACTGCAACTCTCCTACTCAAAATTGTGTAAAGTCTGACAGGTCTGAAAAGGTAAAATAATCAGTGTACATGTCACAGAATATTGTGGCAGTGTGAAACGAAGCATAACTGATTAAATTGACAAAAGCCTGTTAACAAGGGATAAAAAAAAAAAAGTCTTCAATTACATTGTGCTGTCTTACCCATTGTAGCCATCCACAATTTTAAGTATGCGCTCCTTCATATCTTTAAAGGGAATGTATTCTACGTTTGGATTGGCGGGGCCTCGATGCTCTGGAGACGAGGCTTTAAAATCATCCATGACTTTTTCTAGCTTGAAAAGAAAGTAGCTTTTAAACTGGGACCACTGAATCCTAGGAGAAGAAATGAGAAGCATTTCTGTTAGTTTAGTGTAAAGTAACCGACTCCATATGTCCACAATGCTGTCTGGGGTAAACATGAATGGTTTTTATTAGTAGTAAAATAATAAAAGCTTTGAAAACCAACTCACATTGTCTCTCCAGTTTTGGCTATATGGCACAAAAACTGGTCCAAAATGGGGCATGTTTCCTTTTTGCCTTTCTTCTCAAAATCTGGAATAAGCAGGTAACGTGAGTGATGTGGTGATATAAAGTTTTCAGCTCCACTCCTGTACTGCACAATTCTTAGGGTTTTCCCTAACTTTCCCTAAACAGATTATTAGATCAGATGGATTAGGTGGGTTTACAGAAGAAAACTTGGAGTTAAATAACATTAACCTAATCCATATATTTCACAAGGCTTTACTAATGCAAAAAACACAACTGGCAAATTAATACTGTATCTCTTACTACAACAATCTGACATCAGAGAACAGCACAATGTTATATATTAGCATTTATAACTTAACAGAAGTAAATAATACAAAAAAGCGTACAGTTATCTCTCTGCTAACTAAATATTCTCTACACAAATTAAATTCCTGCGTGTACGAAACAAGCAGTTGTCAGTTTTCAAGCGTTTAGGTGAGTGACTGGTCCATTAGCTTGCCGGCTAAGTTACATAACTAATATCCTGGTAAAGTGTCGAGCTAACTACCCACAGCTATCTGCTAGCTAGCTAACCTTACCTTAGCGTTAGCGCTCATTTATTTAGTCATTTAGCGTTACAAAAAAATGACGGAACCGCAGGACTTTTCCCAATATTAACAAAACAAAAGACACGCTAAGGCTTTCGAGTACCTCTGAAAGCGCCGAGAAGTGTACTGAGCTCCATGGTGGCGTGATTTTCTCCCCAGAGCTCCCTGAACCGAGCCGCAAATAGAAAGACAACAGACACACCAATATGGCGCCAGTGACGTCACTGCCGGGCGCTCGGTGCTCGGACAGGGAGCAAAAGTTAAATATGACACACAACTGTTTAGAGCCTGTGAGATGTCTAAGAAAATTATACGGATTATGAATTTTGGCCAAAGATGAATTTTCGCAGCTGCTTTTCTGAAACCGCTTGTTCTACCTTAAATAAATCATCATTTGGTGTTGTGCCTGTAGGGGGCACTCACGAGTCGTGTTAGTTTTCCTATGCAGTGCACTTAAAAAATTGCAATATCGTGGAAAAAGTCGTTTCCTTTGCAATTTAATAATAATAATAATAATAATAATAATAATAAACCTCTTGTGACAGCATTGTGGCTTGTGTGTACTTTTCTGAAGCCGCTTGTTACAACTTAAATAAATTAACATGCTGTATTGTGCCTGTAGGGGCACTCACGAGTCATGTTACTTTTCCTATGCAGCACACTTAAAAAAAAAATTGGAATATCGTTGATTTTGTCATTTAATAAAACTAAATAAATAAATACTACTACTAATAATAATAATCTCATGACAGCATTGTGTCGTAATGGTTAGCACTGTTGCCTTGCACCTCAAGGGTCTGGGTTTGATTCCCGCCCCCTGGTCTATGTGCATGGAGTTTGCATGTTCCCCCTGTGCTTGGTGGGTTTCCTCCAGGTTTCCTCCTACAGGCCAAAGGCATGTAGATTAGTCTAATTGGCGTTCCCAAATTGCCCAATTGTGTGCGAACGAGCGTGTGAGTGAGCCCTGAGATGGATCGGCACCCCGTCTAGGAAGTACCCCACCTCATGCTCTTAGTCTCCTGGTATATTCTACAGGCCACTGCGACCCTGTTGTTGTTGGTGGTGGTGGTGGTCTTTCAGCTGCTCCCGTCGAGGGGTTGCCACAGCGGACCATCCGATCCGCACATATTGGCCCAGGTTTTAGGCCAGATGCCCTTCCTGTTGTTGTTGGTGGTGGTGGTGGTCTTTCAGCTGCTCCCGTCGAGGGGTTGCCACAGCGGACCATCGCATCCGCACACATTGGCCCAGGTTTTAGGCCAGATGCTCTTCCTGAATACAGGAAAGCAGTATAGAGCATGATTGAGTGAGTGAGTGAGTGAGTGAGTAAGTAAATGAGTGAAAGTCTCATATATTCTAGATTCTGTACACATAAGGGAAACTATTTCATGCCTTTTTTGTTTAAAATTCAATGATTACAGCTCACAGCTAATGAAAATCAAAATATCTTCCAATATCTCTAAGATTGACGTGACAGAAATTTGAGAGAAATTCTGAAAAGTTATTTAAATGCAGTACTTGGATGTTCCTTTATCAATGCAGCATATGGCATGGGGGCATATGGCATAGAGGCGAGGCGTAACTAAAACCCTGGCTGCTTTGATAGCAGCCTTCAGTTCATCTGTATTGTTGGGACGTGTGTTTCTCAGCTTCCCCTTGACAATTGCCAAAGAGAATCATGTCATGATTGCCCAAAGAGAATCATGAGTTAGCTGGCGAGTCAAGCATGGTAATGTGGTCAGCAGACTAGTTTATGGTAGTTTTGCTGTGGACAGGTGCCAAGTGAGCAAGTCCTGCTAGAAAAGGAAATTTGCATCTTCATAATGCTTGTCAACAGACGGAAGAATGACATCTGTGTGGTGGCTCTTGATGCACTGCCTCCAGCCTCACTCCACCCCTTGTGAAGCTCTCTCAAGGTCTTCAATCGGCTTTGCTTGACAATTTTCTAAATGCTGCGGCCATCCCTATTGTTTGTGCACCTTACTTTTATCACACTTTTTCCTTTCAGTCAACTTCGTGAATATGCTTCAATGTAGCATTCTGCAAACAGACCGCCCTTCCATCGATGACTTTCTGTAGCTTACCCACCTTGCAGAGTCTATCAGTGATCATTTTCTGGATAACTGTCTGGTCAGAAGTCTTCCCCATGAGTGAGGAACCAGACCAAGAGACAAACTGTATTAATACTGTCTGAATAGCAATTTACTCAAACCTGAAAGGAAATACTCTAATATTTTGAGATTTTTTTTTCATTAGCTGTAAGCCATAATAATCAAAATAAAATAAAAAAGGCTTGAAATTTTCCTCTTTACATTAAATATATATTAACTTTTCGGGTTAAATTAAAGAAAGTTAAATTGCTCATAATATACATTTTTCCAAGAAACAGTACAGCCAAAAGGCACAAAAAGGAGGTATGCCAAATATGCAGCACATAGTAAATAGGGCACCGAAACAAAGGAAAAAATATACACTTGTATAAAACTCCATACAGGTTTTGTGGCACCCTGTGGTCCACTTGTAATGACAAAGGAGTTAAGAAGGAAAAGAAAAAAGTTGTGTCGGAAAATGTGGCTGAAGGACTGCAGGTAGGATGTATCTCTCCTTTGTGACTAATGCGTGATGGTCTGCATTGTCAGTGAGCAGAGAGAGGAACTGACCTGGCGGAGGTGGTGATGCTCCTCGGTGTGTGAGGGCTGCTCCAGCTAAGTGCCTCTCCTGATTTCTTGCTCCAGCTCTTTAATAAATCCTTCAGCCTACCTCTCTGTTGCTTTCTGCTTCTCCTCCATCACTCTGAGCAGCTCAGTCAGTCTGAATTCTCTTAATAGAGAGAAGCAGAGCAGAAGACTTCAGTGCTGTCTGCTTTATCTTTCTCTGTGCTTCTTTAAATTAGGAACACATTTTCACTTCCATCATATACCACTCAATCATCTATACTACAGTTTAATGGTGGTTCATTCATTTCATACAAATTAAAGCCAATAATACAATATACACACTGTTTCCATACATCTCTTGAATGTTCTTCAGTCAGTCCTGAATCATCTGCTTCATGACTTAATTATAATCCAGTTATTTAGTTGCCTTTATTTGTTTTATAGTCTCAGAGGTGAAGCTGAATACAATCAAACCATATAACTGGACGCTAAAGCTTTAAAGGCTTAGTGGCTTTGGGATTTCACCTGCCGGTCTGCAGACTATTAACCACTTATCTACTTTCTTAATGCACTCTTTTGTTCTGATGTTAAGTTGATGTTAATACAGCACTGGCTCATGGTCCTAGATGCTGTCAATTAAGCAATATCACTCAAGAGGGAGTGCTGTTGTAATGATTATCAGTATGGCTATGATGTGGTCATCGGCATCGCAGCAGTGCTGATATTCAGCACAACATCGTGTGTGATATTGCTTTTATACAACATTGCCACAAACACCATGTATTATACAACAGATTATGAATTGTTTTTATATTTAAACAGTTAACATTTTATTTCGCCGACATATCGTATGTCCTTCCCCGACTGGCAGAACCAACAAACTCCAACTGGCTGAACTGGCGACCAACATTTAGTGTAATTTACAGTAGTTTAAAATTCTAACCGGTACTACTGTATGTAGCCAAAAGGTGAGGCCTCCCACAACCCTGTACAGGATACGCAATATAGAAGATGAACGAATGAATAAATGAATGAATGACAAATCACACAATATTCACACTTAAATAAGACAAAACATAATATTTTGGCATTTGTGCTTTTTAACACCCTTGTAACTCAAAGAAACCATGCCCAGTATATTCTATCCGTTTGTTCATTGCATAAGCCAATTCTCAAACCTGCAAAAAATGGACTTACCTCATTTCGCTGTACTATTCATATTATTTCATAGTACATGGGGTGGAAAAAATGCATTAAATTTGTACAAATTGCTATTGGCTTCTGCAAAACCCATATAAGTCAACCCCTAGTTGAGATTTGACAACATGCAGTCATACATCATGCAGTCTTACACTTTGCTACAAGCTATTCACCTTCATTATGTACCTTCATTCAACTGTTTATAATAAAACAGGTATTTCCACTTCAAGTACAACATCAAAACACTATCATCACCCAGGGTTCAAAGAAATGTCCAGCCTTGCTACAGATCAAAAGGAACATAAAACAAACTGCAAAACAATTTGCCCATTTGCCACTAGGTGCAGCAATAACTCTATGCATGTAAAAGGGAGTGTGAGTGAGCATGCTGCATCATGAATACACACGCTCTAGAAAAGCAGACGATGGACCATCAGCTCTTACCTGTAACACAGCAACATTGTGTATACTGTGGGTCACATTTGGCTGTCACAAATGCTCCCCATCCAATCTGATTAAATTAGTGTTATATAATGCTGACTTACCATAGAAGAGCCAAAGATGTAATTGCTGCTAAAAATGCTTCTACCAAAAACTGTATACTTTCAGTTTATAATTTTGAAGGGATATTTTAGATTTTTTTCCAAGTCTGTGTTGAATCAAAATTGCGGTGCAAATTATACACTAAGTATATTATCACGGGTCTTAGTCACTATAGATTTTCCTGTTCTGCAAAACCGGAATGCAAGTACAAGGCAAGTAAATTCCACAAACGTCGCGCATTCCAGCTTTTTGAAGAATTGAAGTTTCTGCAATCCAGCTGAGCTAAACTGAGTTGGTATCTTTCAAAGTTCTAGTATATTTAGTACCCGTTTGTAGTGAAATAGATCCCCTTATCAGACCAACACAGAGGTACACTGACACCAGTAGAATGTAGAATCACAAAACTTTTATGAACTGCATTCATTCATTTTGTTAACTTTAAAATGTTTTTTAACTGTGTACCTGAGAGGGTTACCGAATTTATTTCCTATAACCCCACCAAGAGGTCTGTCACCATGCCACATAGGGATTACGTATTAAATTTCTTTTGTTTAAATTACATTTTGTTGCACATTAATTTGTCTGCAGTATCAATTTTCGTATTAGCAATCCTTTGAAAAGATGACCTACGCGTACTCACAGTCCTGACTCTCCTCACTATAAATAGTGCTGAGTGTCAGACAGACTCTGAGGTAGTTCCGTGTTTCAGGCCTGACGTGGATTCGCAAATGCAGCGATTACTCTGATTTAATGATTCATTGCTAATTTGCTTGCATTATTGTGAGAAGGGTTGTACTTCCAGGACATAGAGGTGCCCTTCATTAAGTATAACCATCTAAATTGCTTAATGTTGTAATGCTGTTATGTGTGTTTAACATACACTTAAGCATCTACCCCTCTTGTTTCTTAGCCACCGTTTATAAGATAGAGGGTGTAACTTACTCTGGTTTGAAGTTGCATATAAGTAAAGCCAGTGTTTAGCTGCTTATATTGCTTAGGTAATCTGCTTTGACATCATTCTGCATGCCATTATCCACAACCAGAACTTCTTGTTTGTGGTGAGGAAGAAAATTGAGACGCGTCCGACAGCAGCGATGAATCCGGTGAAGTGTCACCGGATACACTACTTCATTTTTGTGCAAAATACCTTTTACTACCTTCATGGGTATCAATTTCCACCCAATGCCCAAACCCCAGCCTGTGGATGTAGTGCCAGTCCCAAGCCCGGTTAAAATGGGAGGATTGCATCAGGAAGGGAATCCAGCATAAAACCTGGTTAGGAAACCTGGTTAGGTTTTATGCCGGACTCCCTTCCTGACACAATCCTCCCATTTTATCCGGACTTGGAATGGCACTGCATCCAGTAGCTGGAGTTTGGGCATTGGGTGGGGTTTGCTCAAACCCCAGCCACTGGATGCAGTGCCATCCCACTGAATCCACATTGATTCTTGCATGGCAGGCAGGAAACCTACCACTGGGCCACCCGTGCCCCTCAGTGGAGGCTCTTAAAATAATTACTGTAAATAGCTAGTTTTCTGTTTTCTAATTATCACAGCCTGTAAAGTATTAAGGATGTTCTTGGGACAAATATTTAAACAAAATGTACATTTGGCTCTGGGATATGCAATACTTTGGAGATTTGAGCCATGAGACATCACATCTGTATCTTTAGTACAGTGGTCATGCTCAGACGTACGCACTGCTTCTTGTAAGGGTTAAAATGAGTAACCAAGTTGAACACTATGGCCAAAGTGCGTCATACAGATTTGTTTGTTGCTGCTTAAACAGGATGTGGTTGTATGCAGTTGGCCTGTGAGGTTCTATCTGATTCCTCTGATTGGGACTCAATTGCAAAAGATCTTTTTGAGGTCACAGAAAGCTTTCAAATACCTATGAAAAAAATTACAGTTTTTCAGATATAACACATTTTAATTCTATAGTAGGTACAGGACTCCAATATGTAAAGCAAAATGACTTTTGTAACTTTTCTCTGCTGTGCAGCTTCATCATTACAACTTCCTTGGTCTGTTTTTTGAGCAGCTTCTCTTTGGCTATATTGGGAATTCAACAGAGGAGAGTAAGTGTGTTTTCAGATTTAATAGTGATGCTTGTATGTCTACGATTTAATGATACAGTATGTTGTTAGGGGTTTTCTTGTGTCGTGTACGTATGTTTCCAATCCCTGCTCCTAGGTGGCGCTGTCCCCATTCTAGGATTTCTGCATGCAGGAGAGTGGAGGAGTGCCGGAGTTCCTGTTAAAGGAAACAGGAAAAGAAAGAAAAAGACTTCACCTTGTCTCCATGGTGTTTGCCATGCGACTGAGTTGTTTTTGTATTAGTGAGTACTGTGGAGTCTTTCTGCTTCTTTGATACATCATCACTCAGGACCTCAAGAGGGAGCTAAACGGCATCAAACAAGGCACAGCAGAAGATGGACGTCCTGCAGCAGCTCAAGAAGTTTAACCTGCCACAGCCAATGATGTTGCATTTCTACATCACCATCAATGAGTCCATCCTGACCTGCTCCATCACAATCTGGTACATTGCCTCAACTGCCATGCACAGGAGCAGACCTCATGTATCATTCACTCTGCTGTGACAGAGAATGGCTGAAATCTGCCTTCAGACAGGACTCTGAAGTGAGTTGGAAAGATTGCGACTGACCTCTCCTTTCCATTTTTTTTGTAAAAAAATAAATAAATAAACAAAAAAATCCCCACTGGAAGGAGCCTGCAGTCCATCAGGCTTGAAACTATTACACACAAATCAGTTTCTTTGCAACTGCAGCTTCATACACAAAGCACATAATCCCCAGTGACATATTTATTAATGTTACTGTACCTACACAGTCACATATGCGCCAGCATGATGCAGTTTCTACTACCTCAGCTAGCCAATTTTTTTCCTGTTGTCTTTTTTTCTTTTTTTTTTAACATAGCCCTGACAGATGAAGTGATTAACATTGATTATATCCTTATTGTAAGGTTGTACTATGCCATGAGCTTCTCCATACGTCTAATGCTTCTACAATAGTAACATAAACCTCAGAACTGGATGATGGAGAAATGGAAGAAGGTTTGATGGATCTCATTTTCTTTTACATCATGTAGATGACTGGGTGTGGTTCTTACTTTACTGGAAAATAAATAGTTCCATGATGCACTATGGGAAGAAGGAATGTAAATGAAGACAGTATGAGGCTCTGGGCAATGCTCTGCTGAAAAACCACTTTGTAATGGTATGTGAATGTTACTTTGACACATACCACCTACAAAAACGTTGTTGTAGACCAAGTATTCACTGATGGTAGTGGCCTCTTTCAGCAGGATAATGCACTCTTCTCTAAATGACTTTATCATTTGACATGCAATGTGTATTACCTTATAAGTCTTCTTAAAATGCAGAGGGATTTAAGTATGACATTAGTGAACTCAACAGTCCAGGAGAACATAGGTTTTTACTTTAATTTAGATTCTTTATAAATGTTTACATGGATAATTCGTTATAAATGTTAATAGTGAGTCTCATTCAGAGACCATGCACCGTTTTGATGAACTTTTTCTTTTTTTAACTTTACTATAAAGGTTACTATAAAGTTGATTAAATAAATAAAGTTGAAATAATATATCTGCTATGTACCTCTGATAATACTTTGTAGATCATATTCAAAATCATTCAATCAAATCACCTGGGCATTGAAATGTCAATGATATATAAACAATAATAGAATGAAATAATAAAAGTATGCTTGATTGTATTAATTCAAGTTGGTTGATTAATAAGCCCATTAAGCCTTTGCAGCAGAATTGCTAAACAGAATTTAGTGTGGTTCTTTCGGCTGTTCTCATGTTAAAAGAGTTGCCACAATGGATCATCCAATCTGCACCTAAACCTACCTTAGCACTGGTTTTATGCACATAGTTTTATGTGACATGACTAGATATCGCCTTGCCTCAGTACTAGGGTTGCCACCTGTCATATTTAATACAGCAAGACCATATTGAGCACAACAATTTCCAAGCGAAAACATCAGTGTGTTATTAAGACATACAGTATGTCCTAGTTTTAAGCAACCACATGGCCATAATGATAATATTCAGTTAAATCTCAGAGTTTTTGGCTACGATTATTAGAAAGATTAATTTGATCGTTTATAAATACTGTGGCTTACAATCTAGAATAATAAATTTACAAATGAAAATCGTATAAAATAAGTTTTACTATATCAGTTTATCCTTTATACATCATAATTCATAAATAGTATATATTTAAATACTTTTTGTTTAACTTATCATTTTTCTATTCGATGAGCCACGTAATGTTAAACTAACACCCAACCACCATATTATTATAGATGCTGTTGAAACGACAAAATTGTAAATAAATTAAGTTTCTTCAGTTAATCCATGTAAATAAATTTAAATACTTTTTTTTATATATATAATTGTTTAAAAACATTTTACTTCAGCAAAATGTAACAAATAGAACTCACTGTCAGTGGTCTGAATGAGGGTGCCTTCAGCACCAAGTCTAGTCTTTCTTGTTACTAATGGGGATGCTTCAAATACCTTTAAAACATTTTTCAAACAGAAAGAATGTTATAGAACAAACTAGTTATAAATAGTTCCAACTATTTAAATGTGGATATTGCATACCCCTCAAGAAGTTGGTAGCGAACCCTTGGTTCAGCCACATGTTAAACCATATTTGTTCAAAAAAACCTTTACCTGAATAAGACTTCCTAAAATAGAATATTTGTCTGCAACCTAGCCCAAAGTCATGCTCATACATAAACACATCATAAAATGTTGTGTAAAACCAATATTTCAGTATGGAGTAATGTATAGACTACTGTTTAAGGGGATATAACTTTTATTGGCAGGACTGCTGCTGTAATAGGAGTTGTCTTATGGATCAATAAAGTGCATTAGAAGACCAAGCTACTGTCTATACATTAGCAGGGCAGAACATGCAGAAACAATACAAATTCACTGAGCACTTCATTAGGGACACCAGAACACCTACTTATTCTAACCACCCAATCATGTGTGCATAAAATCATGTAAACATGGTCCAGCAGTCCCAACCATCAGAATGCAGAAAATGTGATCTCATGTATTTTATTTGGGGCATTGTTGAAGACTTTGGTCTATCTAGGACCAGACTGTCTATTTTAGAAAATGTTGTTATAAAAGATTTTGCTGCGCTTTTTTTTTTTAGCCCAATGTTTTATCTTAATAAACAACTGTACAATTTTATTTCTTGAAACAATTGTAGTTGTATATTGTTATTACATGGAGAAATAGTCATTATAGATGATAATTACGATATTTTTAAGACTGAAAAAGGTCAGTCTATAAGTAAATATATGACTCCAAGTTGTTTTAATCTGTTAAATGCTACACTAAACTGAACTAAAAAATTTTTTTTTTACTTTTTATTTAAAATTTTGTTTTAGGGTTCTCACCTAAACTCTAAACCAGCATCCTTAGTGCTGGTCCCAAGCCAAGAAAAAAAATGGCAGGGTTGCCTCAGGAAGGCAATATATGGCATAAAACCTGTTAAATATGTGGATCAGATGGTCCACTGTGGAAACCAGTTAATGAGAGCAGCCAAAAACAACAAGTGTTTGGCGCTCTGGGGGTAGGATCAGACTTTATCTTGAGGTGTATATATACATGCAGTGCTGTGAAAAATGATTTGAATATGTGTCACTCTTAAATGACTGGATCAGCAAACAAATGTTAATATTACACAAAGAAAACACAAGTAAATACAAAATGCACTTTTTCTTTTGTCAAGGTTTTTATTGATTTTTAAATAGGAACATAACAGACAAAGTGAACAGGTAGTGAGTGTTCCATGTAGATCTCATTCACAGGACATATCAATGAAGCAGCGGCACACATTTACAATCTTCATTTATAAGCACACCCCTATACACCCCTATACTCTCATCCCACCCTTCCCCAACTCTAAAGCCAGCCTTACATTTTTAGATTAACAGTAAATCTGCATTCATCTGTATATACACGGCTAGACACCAGGTATATTTAAAAAAGGGAAAAAAGAAAATGGGAGAGAAAAAGAAACAAGTAAGAAAAACAAGGAGCTGGACGTCTGGGTTTTGTATGCAAAGAAAGAGAAATAAAATACATAAAAATAGAGAGAAAAAAAAGAAAGACATAATATCCCTGAGCCACCAGGCATGGGCGGGTGAGGTGGCATCATTCCACTTAAATAAAAGAGAATGCCTGGTGAGGGGTGATGCGAAGGACAATAATTGACATTTAGCTTGTTAAATGCTTCTCCTTTCTATAGTGGTGCCAAAAAAGTCTACCAGGGCATTTGGTTTCAGATTGTAATTCAATATGTGAGAGAGGATATGAAAGACATCGTTCCAAAATGTAAAAAAAAAAAAAAAAATTAGGGCATGTCCAATACATGAGGGAAGCCTTTCAACTTTTCCATTCATCACAACAAGGATCAACATCTGGGGAGAATCAAGAAAGCTTAACTTTGGAAAAATTTGCCCTATGTACAATCTTAAACTGTAATAAAGAGTGGCGAGCACATAAGGAGGTCGAATTGACATGCTTGAGAATTAAGTTCCATGTTCCTCAGATTTAGATCATTTTCCCTAATGATCAGTTTTAATTTTACACAGGGTAATGTGACACCCATTAATCCACCATAAATGATGGATAAAATTATCTTTTTTTTTTTATAAAAGAAGTAATAATAATCAGTTAGTAGTACTTTGGCACTGTGGGCAGGTGCTCAGTCATGCTGGAAAAGACATCTTGAGAATCAATTTGAGAATGCCACTAAACCTAATCTACATGTCTTTGGACTGTGGGAGGAAACTGGAGTACCCGGAGGAACCCACCAAGCAAATTTGCAAAATGGCATGAGAGAACATGCAAACGCCACACACAGACACAGATAGGAATCAAAGTTTCAACCCTGGAGATGTGAGGCCACAGTATAACCACCATGCCATCGTGCCACATTACACTGTATTTATACTGTTTTAATAGTATTATTTTCAAACTCAAAAATTAAATATTCAAATTTTTCGCAATACTGAATTTTTAATTTTCATGAATTGTAAGACATATAATAATCTAAATTAAAACAAAAAATATTGTACAGTATAGTATGGTATTCATGTTTTAGATGGGCTGTATATATTATTGTATATTAGAAATATGTATCTATCAGAGTTAACAATTCTAAAAATAAGGATTTAAGAATAGCTCATGATGAAACTGATTTGATTGGCTTTCTCTACCAACATAACAAAATGATTTTACCACAAATTGCTAAACTTATTTTTTTTAGAATATAATAAATGCAGTGTTGCTTTGTATTTGCTCAGATAAAAATGAGTTCACATATATTTTAGGCAGCAGATGAATCATGTTGCCTGTTACAGTCAGTGTGTGAGTTATACAATGAAATTTGGAGGTGGGAGGGTTGAGAGATTGGATTGCAGTTTTTTGCCTCAACAGTAAGTATAAAATGATAATACCTAACAAAGCCATGTATTTCAATGAACCAGAATCTGACACTAATGACATTTTCTTGCTATTAGCCTCTAGCATTCGGCACACCGCACAAATATTGTAGCCATGCACGCAGTCATTTTCATGGGTTTTAGGGCAATTTAATTAAGCCAGTCCGTCTACCAGCATGGATTGGGAGGTGGGAGTGAACTAAACTGTAAGATTTCACTTACAAAAATGCCAAAATGTCGAGTGTATGAACTTAAAAACTAAGGTAACTTTTCAGCTTTAATAAAAGTACAGAATAATACTACAAAAAAATACACAGTACTCACTTAAAATGTTTTTTTTCCAACAGACAATGCCATCATATGTGCGGTATTCAAGTGGCGGCACCGTGGCATAGTGGAATCGCACGTCCAAGGTCGAGGGTTTGATTCCTGCTTTGGGTCTGTGTGTGAAGTTTTCATGTTCTCCCCATGCTTGGTAGGTTTCCCCTGCATATTTCAGTTTCCTCCCACAGTCCAAAGACATGCATCTTAGTTCAATTGGCGTTCACAGATTGCCCTGTATGTGTGTTTGCACTACAATGGTATTGGGAACCCTGCCTCATGCCCAAAGTGGGATAGGCTCCCAGACCCTCCTGACCCTTTTCCACATCCACAGCATACATCTTCCGACATGGATGTTTAAGAAATTATGTTGTGCTGCATTACTTCATGTTAAAAACATTTTTGTCATTTAAAGATAGTAATTACAGCAGCAATTATCCAGTAATAGGCTAAAGTAGCCTATTGATGTACTGAAATTCAAATAGCAGCTTTCTTGACTGAATGTGGGCACGTCTTCAAGACTGTTGAGTAGAGTACCTCATGAAGTAACTTGAAAGAATGCCAAGAGTGCGCAAAGCTGTCACGGCAAAATATGGCTTTAAAGTATTTAAAAATATAACACACTCGGCTTTGTTTAGCGTTTATGCGTACTACATTATTCCATGTGATAATTCAGTGGCTGAGTGGTTAGCACTGTCGCCTGGCACCACCAGGGTAAGGGTTCGATTCCCATCAGGATACTCTGGATTCCTTTGACGGTCCAAAGATACGCAGATTAGACTAATTGCCCGTAGTGGGTGAATGATAGTGTGAGTGCCCTGCAATGGATTCATATTTTTGACATCTTCAGAATTGTTCTATACTGTGGAAACGAATGAGTACTGTATAATGATATATACTGTATGATTCCCATGGAATATGATGTACCACTAACTTGAAATCTTTTTACATAGGTGATGTCGGCTACCAGGAAACATTCGAGCTCTTTGTTTTCACTTTCCCTCTCCCTCGACCACCCTCCCTGCATGGTGAACCCAGAGCTCTCGTGAACTTCTGTACTCGCTTCTTCGTTTTTCTCTCAAATCTGCGGCGTTCTAACGCGGGAGCGCGCTGATTGGCCGCGGCGCCGGTCACGTGACGCGTGGCCGCCTGGCGCCGCAGCGGGTTCAGCTCTGTGCTACAGCGGCGAGTCTGGCTGCGTGTGGAAGCGCCACACTGTAAATTACTGCAGGAACACAGCGCTTCTCCCATTATGGGCGACAAGAAAAGCCCATCCAGGTATTTGCTCGAACCGTCTTTCGGGTCCGTTTTGCAGCGGCTGTGCGGGGACTCGGTTTGCGGTCGGGTGAAACGGAGACGTTGTTGCTGAGCATGTTAAAGAGGGAAAAAACGCGCAGCAATGGCGGATCCTTATCCCCGACTCTCCAGATTTAGACAAAGGAATTCAGGAGACGCCTCGTCTCCTCGGTGCTTTGTGCGGCTTTTTTCTGCTCGGTGCGAGTGTCCTTGACATCCACGCACTTCCGATGACAAAATGCGGTTATTAGTGGTGCGGTTGTAACGTAGCAGAGCTTAATAATTGAGCTACTTTGCTTTATGCCGAATTCATTTCGATGCATGACTGTCATACTGATCGGGATCACGCGTAGGTGAGTGACACGTTTGCAGTAGCAGCAGCCATGCATATGACATGCAAAATCCTGTTTTGAATCCCACAGGCCAAAAAGACACGCCAAGCCCTGTGCAGACGACGGATTTTGGGACTGTAGTGTCTGCACGTTCCGCAACAGCGCCGAGGCGTTCAAATGCAGCATGTGTGATGTGCGCAAAGGCACGTCCACAAGGTAAACTTTCTGATTGAGCTCTGTTCCTCTTTATCAGCTTCACATTTTTCATCTGTGGGGAGAGGGAGGGGAAGTGAGGGCATTCGTCTTAACCCTTCATATCACATCTGCAAATGATTTTCTCTTTTGTCCTGCAGATTTGTATTGATTCTATAGATCCTGCAAGGCCATAAATCATGTCCAAATGTGTCCTTTGGGCATTCCCTTAGTAGCCTGTCTCAGTGCATAATTATTACTAATAATTCTATTAGCAGATTTCTGTATACGTGTACGTATATGCATATATTACATGAGTGCATGGTGTTTAATTTTTTAGTTACTATATATACAGTATATATGCACAAATATCTAAATGAAACACCATGCACCCATGTAATATATGCATATTCATATCCATACATGTAGACATATATTTGTATATTGTGTATGTATATAAATGAAACACCATGCACTTATATAATATGCATACATACATATATATATATATATATATATATATATATATATATATATATATATATATATATATATATATGCATATTATATAAGTGCATGGTGTTTCATACACATATGTATATAAAACTCTGTATATATATACTTATATAATATGCATACATACATATATATATATATATATATATATATATATATATGCATATTATATAAGTATATATATATACAGAGTCAGGTAAAACAATTTATACACATTTCAGGAAAAGAAAGATTGTTTGATGTATGTTAAATTAATATAATATTATCATATATATCGTGTAGCAATAAATTTAATATAAAAATAATTATACAAGTGTTTCTTTTCCTAAAGTGTGTATACTTTTAGTGAGTATTTTTTTGGGGGGGGGGCAGACTCTGTGTGTATATGTGATTTATATGCATGCAAACATGCATATTTATTTTTTATCATATATAATATGTCCCAAGGTGTGTGTGTGGATTGTATTGTCCGCTGTGTGTGGATTGTATTGTCGATGGGCACAGACGAAAGTCCAACAACAAATTTATAAAACACACCATGCACCTATTTGTTCCTTTGTATTTATCACATCCTACACCAAAATGATCTTTGCATGTATAGTGAAAGCATCTCAGTAAAAAACAAAAGGTTGAAGAATGAAGTGCTGTATCTGCAATAAACGTCCCTCGTGGCACTGATTATTGAGACCATGACTGGAAAAAGAAAAAAAAAATCTACCACCATGGAACAGCTAGATATTCTCCAAGCATGCTGTATTGATTTGTTCAGGCATGCCAGAGCAGAATTAAAGCAACCTCGTGCTTACTTCCACTTACCACACACATACATATGTTGTCATGTATGTACAAGGATCTCATTGTATGCACGACTTCTTTGTTTAAAGCGGCAGTCGAAAGCGTGCGTGCAAAGCCTTTCTGATTTATGTTAGTCGTTAAGTGCCAGAACTTAATCATACTTAAAAGACTTTTTTTTTCTGTGTTGCACTTAAACTGTTCGAGATGAACTCGAAGTCTAATGGAACCACAGCACGAGTGCGTGTAGTATTTCCATTTCCATGTCATGGCCACCATCACAGACTTGGTATATAGCTCTCGATGCGATCGTCTGGCCGCCTGCTGTGTGTGTAGGACATTCCTCTCCCACTCATAGTCAGTAACGCAGACACACACTTGTGTTGTCTCTCTTTGTCCATCTTAAGCCGACATTTTGTGTTGTGGTGTCGCATTGTCTCGTTTTGCTTAGCAAATTTATAATTAGGACTAATTGGGTTTACGTTTAACCCCTGTAATGTAGGGGAATTGTTTTGATGACAACAAAAATAAATAAATAAATACCTCACAAAATAATAACATATTGTATGTGAGCACCAACATTCACTGAAAGATTATTAGATTAGCTTGATGGATTACTTGATAGATTGGATATATTACATCTTTAAAGGAGATATTTATCTGGATTACTACATACCTGCCTTGTACACCCTGTAGTACATGGCATTTGATTTTTAGCCACAAAAATGTGTCAGAACAAAAGAGCTGTGGGTTAAGGATGTGTCTCTGTTTATATGTCTGCTTAAAAAATATGAAAACGTGATCTCTATCAACATTACTTTTACTTAAGAATTTCTTTTGCTAAGTGTACGTTTAAAAAAGAGAGAAAAGCCACATTGAACACTTTTTTTTTTTTTTGTAAATGATTTCTCAAAAATACAATCTAAACCTTTCAAATGTATCATACACAGGGAGGAGATGAATCACTGATTTTTATGCACCTTAATGAAATTGGAGCACGTCCTTACAGTAACCTTAAAAAAATGCCCTAAGCTTGCATAAGCCACAGAAATGAACGGCCCAGTGCCCTGTCAGTGTTGCAGAACATTTTTTTAAACTAATGAGATGGAAACCGAGCACAGACATAATTGCTGTTCAAAATTGTAGATTAGCAAATAAATAACACTGCTGTGTCTGAAGCAACTACCAACCATTAATATAGAACCAGACTACCAAATTAAAGTTGTATGTAGAGGTACGGCATCTTGACGCTGGCTTCCATCTGCCGTAGTAATAATAATAATAAAGTAAAAAAATAAATGAATAAAATAAAAATACAGTGTGTCTATTTGCCCCCTGGTGATAATAGTTACTAGCATGGCAGCTATTTGTTATTCACACCTGTCTCGCTTCCCCCCCCCCCCCAAAAAAAATCACAAAGAGGCGTAAGTCAGCATGTCTCAATGGCTGAAGAGAGACGCAAAAGCCAGTTTTTGTTGGGGGGGGGGGGGGGTGTAGTGGTTACTCCAACAGTTAAGTCTCAGTTACTGGTCAGACAGTTGGGGGTTCCGAGCCTAACACTGCCAAGTCTTTTTTTCTTTTTTTCTCCTTCAGATAAGTATTTCAGTGCGTGTCATGCTGTGCCAAATAAAATTTGAATTTGAAAAAGCAGGATAGCAGGCTGTCGCCAAGTCACTCGATGCCAAATAGGGAACAAATAAGAGTCATTCGTTAATTTGGGGAACATTCCAAGACCTTTTGATAAGTATATTTAATGTAAGTATTTTCTTCTAAAACATCATGCTTTTCCTTAATAGATAAAATATGTTATAACGAGATTGACCAATTTCGTCATGTCCGCTTTTGTAAATAGCATTATTGCCAATGGACACCTGAGGGCAAATAGCATCTGCTGGGAAACTGTTCAGGTCACACTTGGGTCACACTTTAGGTCTTTTGGTCCTCCATTCTTCAGCATAATAATAATAAATACAACAAGTGAGCACTAAATGTTTTACCAGCTGTGGGATTTGTTTTTTGTCCCATGCCTATGCACACTTTATTCATTAAATTTATTTTTTTGTCATAAATGAATGGTTAGTATTATTTGTCTTAATTAATCGGTTTGTGTTGATTATATAAGCAACAATAATATCAATTGTCTGGTTTGTACAAAAGGTCATAAGTTATTTTAAATCTTGGTAAAAACTTGCTGACCTAGCATCAGGATGTAGTTTTGTTCGAGACTGTATGTTACTCCTGGATGTCTGTAGTACTTCTGATTAGACTCCAGCGAAATGCTGTAAACATAATAATTATAACTAATTAAACTCAACATTATATATAACATATAAAACTGAGCAATCCAAATTATAATTAGTGTTCTAATGGATAAATTCCACTGTCTGGAGGCAGATATGAATATTTTTGAGAGTTTAGATGATTTGGCAAATACCAAATTGTAATTAACAAATGCAACATTATTCATTTACATTCTGAAAAAATGAACTCCTGTCCAGCTTATGAAATGAGGCCCTATGTTAGTGTTTACTTGACAACAATTCGACAACAATTCAGATTGCTATAGTCAGTCACACTCACTGGTCACACTCGCACAGTGCAAAACAACACACCATTAATTCACCAATCAGGCCAGAGATTAGCGAATGATTCGGTTATATAACTGAATCACTTCTCTTACTTCGCTTCTTCCCTTACGGCGTCCACTTTTACTTGCATGATGTATAATAAGGTAGCAGACCTAAACAGACTAGTCTGTTTATTTGGTGGAGTTGGAGTAGCATGCCAAAAAATGTGCGTAAAATCTGATTTGCACTCAAGATTTTATTTTCACTCACTTAAACTCTCACTTGCTCGGTCAAAGTCCCACTCATGTAATTAAATTGTTTTTTTCGCTCCCTCAACCAGTTTCCATACTCTCTCTCTCTATCTCTCTCTCTCTCTTTCTCCTCGATTTCACAACACTTGGTGAAAGACAGCAAGGTGGCCTAGTGGTTAGCACTGTCGCCTTCCACCTCCAGGGTCCGGGTTCGATAAAGCATATTGTAAATATCTTGCACACAAACACGCGTACACACAAAAAACAAGTATACAGTACTGTTCAAACAGAGATACACAATTCTAATTGTGATGTAACTTACAGTTAAAACTGACACATTGATTCTAGCTGTTACACAAAGACTCCTTTGAAAACCTTTGACATGAAATTCTATACTGTACTGTAGTATGTACTTAATTTCAAACTACTTAACAAACTCTAAGACCCTTTACCTTATGCTGATAAAAATGTATATAAATTAATGCACACGATGATTAAGTATTCATTAGCTATTTTTATTCATTATTTTTAAAAACATTTTTTAACTCTAAACAGCTTTTAACTTATTCACTGTAAGGGTTCTTAAATAAGGAAAAGCGACTCTTTTGTTACAAGAGAGTCCCCTAGACAGCACAGGGTTTTTTGCCTTTGCCTTTTTTTTTTTTTTTTTTTTTTTTTTTTACTAAAGTGCAATAAATGTTTTGGTTGTGAAAAAAAATAGAATTGTATGACAGAATTGTGACCTCAATTCCCATGAAGTAGGAAAATCGTGATTCACATTTTGGCAAGAATCGAGCAGCCCTGGTCCAGAGGGAGGGAGCTGTGAAAATTTTGGGTAGATGCAGCCAGACACAAGAGTGATAAGAGGAACTGAAATAAGGAGCTTGCTTGCATCAAAGAATACAGAAGTGTATGTCAGTCACCATTGAAATGTCATAATATTGCGTCTCATTTTATTAAACAGCCACCACCTACACAGGCATATAAGAATGAAGAACCACCTAGGTGTGTTCTGACTCAATAAATAGTATGGTTATTGGAGCTGATGCTGGCCTGAAACACTGGAATTGTGGTAGATTGACCAAAAAAGTGCATTCCTTCAAGAAGTATAGGCATACTGTAGGTTTCATTTATCATGTGATTTAGGATGTCTTTTGAATAAGACCACCTGGGCAAATCATGTCATACTGGAGAAATGTATTGGTTCAAGGGAAAGACTCATATTTTTGGTAACATTATCTTGAATTATCCCAGCTTACCTCAGTGTAAATCAGCTCTATTATCAACAGGAGTCAGTCGTCAGTCACGCCTAAATTGGTATCATAGCACAACTGAACAAAGTGCTGTTGTGACATCTCTAGTTTGGTCAACATTTAGTCTTATATACACTTCATATACAGTATCCTAGCACTCCAGGTTCCCACACCTGCATCTCTAAATATTAGAAAACATAGCATGCATCTTATGAAACTTGGAAGTCCATACTGGAAATTGATTGCATTCTTTCGGGGCATGACTAAGAATCAAACCAGACAGAAATCAGTATGACTTATGTTTAATCCCTGCTATCTGTTATCACCCAAATGAGGATGAGTTCTATGTTGAGTCCGGTCCCTCTCCAGGTTTCCAATTATTGCCATCCCAAGGAGTTTTTCCTTTGCCACCGGAGCCCCGGGCTTGTTCATCAGGAACTAACTGATAATAATATTTCATACAGATTTTCTCAAACATTTCAAACTCATTTCCCTAATTTTCTTTTTGATCCTGTAAACTGCTTTGCGGCATTTTTGCAGCATGGTATGGCCTTACCCTGATCAGGGTCCAGGGCCATTAGTGAATTCTGTTCCGATGAAGTGGTGTAATCGGTAATTGGTAAATCTCCGAGACCTAATTAATAATTGTTTTAAGATGGATGCCCTTCCTGATGCGACCCTCCCATTTTATCCGGGTTTGGGACTGGCACTTCATCCTGTGGCTGGGGTTTTGGACATTGGCTGGGAATCAAATCCAAATTTCTTGTGGTAGGCGAGAACCCTACCACTGAGCCACTCACTGATAGATGTTCACCTTTCGGAAAATTCCAGTCCTTAAAATGAAAACATTAAACGATTAATAAACAGCAAACCTGAAGAAAGTATATAATTAATCTTTAAACAATTTTTGCTCAGTTATAACGGTGCAGTAATTCTCAGGCTTTGGATGCCTTACTGTAATGCAGTAATAACATGTTTACTGTAATGCAGTTATATCATTGTGATTCGCAGAAACGTGGTCATTTCACCACACAGGTAATACAGCTTGCGGGACCTTTTTCCCAAGATGTAGGAAAATTGTAGGAAATTTATTCTTCGACAGGGATATCCTGCCTGCACGTCTTCTGATTCCATGGGATGTAGCTCATCCTGTGTGCTGCTTTGGTCAACTCCCTTGCCTTCTAAGGCTTTTTATTGCTTTTTCTCTGCTATGAGTTGCTCTAGCTGTGTGCCAGCACCCATGTCCTCGCAAACAAGCCAGAAATAGTGTACTTCGGCATCAGACAGTTGTGTATCTGTCTATTTCTCAGATGTACTTAGAACATTCTGAAGATCAGTTTATCTGGCCTAAATTTCCCCCTGGGCCTCATGTGTTGTAATAACTCTGGTTGCTGCTTAAGAGAAGTTATTATACATTCAGGCTGCTCTGTATGTATTGTACAGAAGAGGGGTACATACTGTAGTAGGCCTTAGCAGTAGGACTCACCTCGGTAACCTACGCTATATCCAGCAGTCCTCAGCAGCTACCAACTGGTATCACTTCTGTCTATAGTCAAAGGCTATTTATTTTTTTAACAGCACAACCTCCAAGATCCTAAGCAGTATGTCTTCAAAGCAGCACATTCCACAGGTACTACCTTTTTAGTAGTCAATGAGAAGCTACATGCTGCTAAATCAGCCAAACTGTCATGTGTCTTCATCCTCCAAAACCACAAGACCCTCGGACATCCTTTGGAATCTTGGGACTATGTGACATTGCATGGCAATGGTTTGCTCTCACCTTTGGCCATTGCATGCAACCTTAGGGTACCCATGGACAATCGACCAGCACCCACTTACTTCAAAGCACACCTGAAAGTATACACTGGACCATGGCCCATCCAATCCTCTAGCACTGCTAGACTGGTACCATCATCTTTTAAGGAACAAGGAAAACCTGCATCAAAACTCTTCTCTGTTCTGCCTCCTAGGTGGTAGAATGAACTTCATCTTGGTGTCCAAACAGAGTCAGTAATTCGGTTAACCAGGAAGAATAAGGGGGGGGAAATGCATCCCCAACAGTGTATTAGACTGATGATACTGTTAATCAGAAACATAGTGAATTAAAAGAAGGATGTATTTATTGATGGAGACCTGTGTAAGCAGCTCTGGTTAACTGCATCCGCCAAACATAAATGTAATGCAACTCTGGCATCGTTGATTAAAGCTTTAAAAAAAAATCTCACACAACTCATGAAATCTTGCCAAACATCTGTTGGACAGACATCCAACCTCAAAGAATTAAATGAATATAAAGGTCAACACGTGAAAGCTGATTAATTCACTGTTGTGTCCCTGGAAGTAATACATCGTGATTGACAAAAGGCTTCTCTGCAGTAATAATATACATATTAATGCATAGCCTACAAATAAAGGTGTTATTAACGCTTAACTGCAGACTTTTTGAATATAATTCTCCCATATTTATATATGAATATTAATATAATTCTCCCAAACTTTCCCATATTCACATGCATCTCTTTATAGCAAAATTATAAACTTGATTTTGAACAGAGATATATGACTTTGCCTAGTTAAGATTTCAACATACGGTAAAAGACAGTATTGGAACTCTTGTTGCCATTTTAAAAAAATATTAGCCTACAGAAGACATAACTTAATCCAAGATTATTATATATACAGTCATTCCTATCAAATGGGTTTCCAAGTATGGAGTATCAAGGAAAAATCTTCACCACATATATGATGGTATAGAAACAAAAAGTTTGGTATTGTGACAACATGCATACATGTGAATTACAGTACATTAAAAATAAATTTCTTTCATATTGACTGTTGTAGAGTCTTCTACAACAGGTACTGTACATGTTAAAGTACAATAAAAGCCACTTTACTAAACATGTTTTATTTCTTGTCCAGAAAACCTCGTCTGAACTCCCAGCTCGTGGCGCAACAAGTAGCACAGCAGTACGCCACCCCTCCACCAGCTAAGAAAGACAGGAGAGAGCGCACAGAACGAGACGACCACTACGACATAGACAATTCAGACTCGGACAGGCCAAGTGTAGACAACTCGGACTCGGACAGACTGGGCCCAGACAGCAGTCACTTGGACAGAGGACATACGCATAAAGACAGGAGACCAGAACGCATTGGATTGGACAAACATCAGCTAGTACAAACATCAGTGGAAAGGAGGCCTGAGAGAGCTGGTCTAAATCAGGAACTGCATAGAGAACTACTGGACAAGGTTCATATGGACAAAGTTAATTTGGACAAGGTTAATTTGGACAAGGTTCACGTGGACAAGGTTCACGTGGACAAGGTTCATTTGGACAAGGTTCACGTGGAGAAGGTTCACGTGGAGAAGGTTCACGTGGAGAAGGTGGTTCACGTGGAGAAGGTTCACGTGGAGAAGGTTCACAGGCCACACATGGAGAAAGACCACCATACAGGAGCATCTGGAACACAAGCAGCTGAGAAGGAGGACATGAAGAAAGGCAAAGTAGAGAAGGCAATGGCGGAGAAGCACAAAGAGAGGGAAAAAGTGCTTGGTTCCAACAAAAAGCCCACTGCTAAGAAGATAAAGTAAGTGGCATATTGCATGATTTCCAAATCCAGCAAACAGCTCTTGGGGTGGGTGGAATGGGTCTAGACTGATGAACGATACATAGTTTGTTTGAACCTTAAGTAATTACCATTAACTAATTATTGTCTTTTGTTCCCAGGCCCAAGATTCTTAATAAAGGTCCCCCTAGTGAGAGAAGCAGCATGAAATCTGGCAAATCAGCAACTAAGAGCAACAAATCAATTATTTCAAGGTAAGTTATACTGTGATGATGTCTGATCATGTTTGCTTCCTGCTGCCTCTTGTGATACATAGTATCATGGGTGCACTATGTCTGCTGTTGCCACGATCAGCTCCAAATCCACAGTGACCCTGATCAAAATAACAAGACTATTACAGATGATTGAATGAATACTGCAATCACTATATGGAAATGTATCATTCCAGTCATGTAACTGGAAGTTACTAATTGAATAATAACTGTAACATGGTGAGATCTAGGGCATCATTGATACAGTAGGAGTATCTCTTCCTATCTCACATTAGACCTGGTTTTGAGTCCAAGTGGGGAACGAAGCCACAGAGGTGCACAAGTCCAAGACATTAGAAAATGGAAAGGGTTGCATCAGGATCTTCAGTGTAAAACCTGTGCCGAATCAAATAAGTAGATGATCTAAGATGATCCACTATGATTATCCCAACAACAGCAGTCCAGTTCTATAGTAGCATTCAGTTAACATGGGATATACAGTACACAGATTAACTATAACATTAAATATAATGGGCACTTGTGGCACAGTGGTAGGTGTTTTGCCTGCCATGCGGAAGTCCCGGGTTCGATTCTCAGCCAGTGCCCAAACCCCAGCCACTGGATTCTGTGCCGGTCCCAAGCCCTGATAAAATGGGAGGGTTGTATCAGGAAGGCATGGTCTGCTGTGGTGACCCCTTGCTGGGAGCAGCCTAAAGGCCAACAGCAACAGCTATAACATTAAATATATTGACAGTTGAAGTGAATAATGTTAAACATCTTGTTACAGTAGCACCTGCTTAAGGTGTGAGATATAATAAGCAGTATGTGAACAGTCAGTTCTCAAAGCTGATGTGTTGGAAGCAGGAAAAACAAGGATCTGATCTAGTAGGCAACAAGGGCCAAATTGCAGTGGCTGGACAACTGGGTCAGTGCACCTGAAAAATGTCAGGGTGTCTTGTAGGGTGTTCCTGGTATGCAGTGGTTAGTAAAGATAACTATTAGACCCTGGAACAGGATCATGGGTGCCCTAGGCTTAATAATAAATAAAGGCTGGCCCAACTGGTCCGGTCCCAAGGAGGAGCTCAATGAGCACATATTCTGGACATGAGTGTGCTTCTGTTGTACCACAAATTGTAATGTAACTGTATATAATCCTTCAGATAAAACTAAGGCAAATTAAGCAATTCATTATATTTCAGTGGTACCGTACTGTAATGCATAGAGGAATGATATAGCTTCCAAAGGATAATTTTCAGCCTTTGTTCTTTTGTCTTTCTGCAGGCCCAAACTGAAGAACATAGACAGAAGCTCAGCTCAGCAGTTGGCCATAACAGTGGGCAACGTTACGGTCATCATCACAGACTTTAAGGAGAAGACGCGCTCCTCCTCCACTTCCTCATCCACTGCCACTTCCAGCAGTGGCAGCTCCGAACAGCAACACCTTAGCTCCAGTTCGGAGAGTACGGACAGGGGGTCTTCCCGTGCCTCTACACCACGCAGAGACCTTACTTCTGGACACAATGAGCTCCTTTGAAGCTGCGGGAAGTCAGGAAATCGCAAACACATTGATAATGCACAGATAGAACCTTTACACTTAAAAGGATGAAGGATCATTATCATGCATGGGCACTGTTTCCATCTTGATATTTTGCGGCAAGGTGTGCCATGTGTTTCAATACTGTTTTTAACAGCAGCCACCTGAACTCCCCACACAACTCAAAAGTGTGTATCACTTTGTCACACACGCGTGACCATTTGGAGCACAAGAGGAAGATGATGTAGCACATCTTGGGTAAAGCTACACTATATGGTCAAAAGTTTGTGGACACCTGACCACCACACCCATATACATTCTTCACCAAACTGTTGCCACAAAGTTGGAATCACACAGTTGTATTGGATGTCTTTGTATGTTCTCACATTTAAATTGCCCCTCAGTGGTAATAAGGGGATCCAACTTGTTATGGTTTGACGGTGCCTTTGTGCACAACACACTGTAAGGTTCATGAAGATATGGTTTGCCAAGTCTGGAGTGGAAGAACTCAAATGGCCTGCACAGAGCCTGAACACTTTTGGAGTGACTTGGAGCACCAACCGCACACCAGTCCTTCTCACTTGACAATTCTTGACCTCACTTAATCCTCTTGTAGCTGAATGGGCACATCCCCACAGCAGATATCTACTGGAAAGCCTTGCCGGAACCGTGGAGGTTATTATGACTGCAAAGCGGGACTAAATCTGGGATGGCACGATCAACAAGTACATATGATTGTGATGGTCAGGTGTCCACCCATATTTGACCGTATAGTGTTTTCCTGATTTGTAGCAGTGTGTTTCCATTGAACTTTGTACAGTCATATAATCATACATGCTAGCAAGTTAGCCAAAGGTGTGCTAAATTTGAATTCTTATATATATGTATTAATAATATTGGATATTTTTGCTGTTTTGAAAAAGAAACTGTATAAGAAACTGTATTATCTAAACCTAAAGTCTAAAGTAAAGTTGTCTGGATTCCTTGCGCCTTCTAGGAGTAAAAGAGCTTTTTTTTCTCCCATTTTTAAATATTATCCGGTGAAAATAATGTACTTTAACAGCCCTTGATATGGTGACCGTGATTTTAGTTCTAAAAACAGTATTGAAATGCATGGATGGTTTTCACACTATTTCCCAGAGAGAACTGTAGAGTTAAATGTTGTGGAGTCAGAATTTTTACGTGTTAGAAATTGAAACCCGCTGTGTGTTTTGAGCCTTAGATCTCCAGTTTACATATTTGTTCTCTGTTACAAAAATTGCCTGTATGATTCTCCAACTCCGACGATCCCCATATCACATTCTGAGACTGTATAGGTCAGATAAAGGCGTCACAGTTATGAGGAAAAACATGTAGAACCTCAGAGAGAGAGAGAAAAAAAAGTGTGTACTTTTGATTTGTTAAATTAATGATTGTATTTATAAACTGTGATAAATAATCTAGTACATGGCTGAACTGGAACTGCAAACATGAGCATATTTAAAGACTGTTGTTCTAGGTGCTAACATACATTAATCAAGGTGATGGATGGATTGGAAATAACTTATGAATAATTTGAGATGTGATCGAAGAATAATGTTTAATCAACTCATTTAGTAAAGGCCATATTTATATTGATAGAAATTATGTATTGTCAGTCTATCATCGATCGTAAATTCTACTCCTAAATGATGTTCCCGAGCTTTTTACTTGCCACAAGGACACGTTCTTTAAGTCGCTGTGAACCAGGTAAGCAGCAAAACTTTATCCAAGTCATTACTGCCTCAAAGCATTATGAAACTGTTGATGTGATCTTTATAGATGAAATGTCTTTAATTAGTGTATTTATTTTGTGCAAGCAATTCTGTTCTTGTGTATGATCGGTAACCTTAATTTACTATGTAAAGATGGTTACGTATAAGGAATACTTGTCATAATATAGATTAACACTATGTTTATCTGTGGTGTATTAAATATCTGGCACAGTTTCTTAGTTATTTTGGCATTTAATTCAAGTCGTGTGTTAAAACAGCAGTTATTGCATACACTGTTTCTCTCGATGCTGTTTGTTTTTCTTTTTCTTCCCCCCCTCATCTGCGCAGTCTGAAGTAAAATCTGCTTGGCAAATTCTGCTTGTAGCATAGCTTTCATTTCAAATAAAGGAAATGCATTTGTTTACTCATGTGTCATTCATACTTCCTATCTGTTATGGCATAATCTCTTGTTTGTTTGTTTTTTCTAAATGCACAATCAGTATCCTACATTTATATTTCAATATTTAGGAGGCACCTTAAAATATTGTGTTTAAGATGCAGTAATACAAAGCATCTAAGGATTCTTAAACTAAAGGGCAGACATTTTCTCGATGGCAAAAAGTTGCACCCCATTCCCCATTGAATTTTAACCTGACAAATTCACTTAGTTGCCTAGCGTCTACACTGGAGTCATTCCAGCTGTGAGATATTTATACTCTGCATCCTCCCACAGTCCAAAGAAATACCAATTAGGCTACTTGGTGTTTCCAAATTGCCCGTAGTGTGAGTGTGTATGTGTGTGCCCTGCGATGGATTGGTACCCTGTCCAGGTTGTACACCACCTCAAGCCCAAGTCTCCTGGGATAGGCTCCAGGCCCCCCGCGACCACCAAACTCATTAAACCATGCCTTCATAGACCTTGTTTTGTATACAAGGGCAGTCATGCTGGAACAGGAAAGGGCTGAAGGGTTGTGGCTACTTACTAGTGTTGTTTGCCTTAGTGCAGCTT
Organism: Clarias macrocephalus; assembly: GCA_011419295.1. Classification (NCBI taxonomy): domain Eukaryota; kingdom Metazoa; phylum Chordata; class Actinopteri; order Siluriformes; family Clariidae; genus Clarias; species Clarias macrocephalus. The sequence goes on from JAAGKR010000054.1 coordinate 48,149, forward strand.
TTGAGGCCACTGATCATACTATTCTCCTTGATAGGCAAAAAAAAAAAACCTGTTGTTGGAGTTATGGAAACGGCCCACTCCTGGCTTAGTGACCGACCATTTTGAGTTTGTAAACTGGGACTTCTCTGTGCATACTAAAGTAATGTATGGTGCTTTTTTTTCAACATACATGCGAACGCTGGGGAAATTCCGTCATAAACAAGCTATTAGCTTCTGCATTTGTGTTGAGGACACATACAGTTGTTGTACGTTTCAGCAAGTTAGATCTGGGATACCAGCTTAATGACATTCAAAGAGGAATGAGGAATGTGTAAAGGCCACTTGAAACTCAATTCTTTTGAATTCCTTCTACTTAAATCTGACAAGACAGAAGTGCTAGTACTAAGACCACATGCGACAAGAAGCAAGCTTCCACGTTAGATATATACAGTATATGCTATAATGCATCTATAACATTCAAAGTCTTCCTGAAGTGTGGAACCTGCAGACATCACCAGATGCCAACTTTCCACCCTGGTGGTGTTTTGCCAGGTCATTACTACGCGTGTTCACCAACTCAACTGGATTCAGGGCAGTATTTTAAGTTGCCCATTGCAAAACATTTCACAAAACAAGTGTTTTGGGTCAGTGTCTATCCTTTCTCAGCAATCTTATTATCATTAAATACAGGGGAACCAGGACCATCAGCAGACAAACACTGTCATGCCATAAGATTTGGTGGTATGATTTGGATTACAGTGCCTTACAAAAATATTCTTAGCCCTCAAACTTTTTCACATTTTGTCATGTTACATCCACAAACACTAATGTATTGTATTGGGATTTAATGCAGTACACCAACCAAAAGTGGCGTAATTGTGAAGTAAAGGAAAATAATATATGGTTTTCAAAATCTTTTACAAATAAAAAATTCCCAGAGCTGTTAGGGGTCTGGCTCTCATGAAGACCATCCAGACTAAAACTTACCTCTTTAGTCTTTTGTGCAGTCCCAGAGCACAAGAGGTACACACGGGATGAGTTGAGATGTTGATGCAAATTCACTACACATGGTACAAACGCACACTCATATAGACACACTGGGAAATTTAAATATGCCAGTCACCCTACTGTGCATGTCTTTGGTCTTTGTGGGAGGAGACCGGAATACCCAGAGGAAACCCATCATGCAAGAGAACATGCAAACTCCTGTCATAGGACCAAAGGTGAGATCCAAACCACCAACTCTGAAGGTGTGATGTGACAGTGCTAACCACTACACTACCATTAAATCAACAATATGTGGAAGAAAAAATATTATTAAATCTCACAATCATAAAATGTTGATGTGCTCAATCTAAACATGCCAGTTTGGTTCTCTTGGACTCTTAGCCGTGGATGGCTGTGGCATGGTCAGAATTGGAACTTTAAACAGTGCTGCAAAAATTAAAATGTGAAATATTAAGTATTACTTACTCTGGTAAAGTTTACTTCGAGCCAAGGTTCAAGTTTCATGTTCGTGTTAGGATTCAGATCTTGATATAGGCAGTCATTCTAAGTTTATATAAAATAAAATAAAAACAATTTAAAATTTCCATAGCCTTTCAATAATATTTATTGAGAATTTTCGCATTAAACATGTGGACAGTTTGAACTTTGATCTTGCCTTAAGCACTATAGGGTACGCAGGACCCTCTTGTTTTCCTAAGGATTTTTTCCACCATTTTGGGCTTTTTGGGGGTCTTAACATGCTCAAAAACTCATGAAAATTAGCAGACAGTTTGGAATCTGTTGCCTGAGAGTGGCGTGGCCCTCACATGAGATTTTGCTGCATAACTCATAAACACTTGCACGTATACACATGAAACTCACTACAAATTTAGAGCTCACTGAGCTGAACAACTTTCACACTGCATGTCATGGGTTTAACTCAAAAGGAAGTCAGTTATTTTGGGTCGTTTGCCAAAACGCACCCAATGGATTTTGATATACTCCTCTTAGGGAATTTATATGATCGCCAACTAACCAAGCTTATGTGATCTAAAGACATTGAGGATGCAAATGTAGAGGGATTTTTGTTATCTCAAACAGATCAGCCATGACGATGCCTTAAACTTGACTTAAAAGTGGTTAATAACCTTCTGTGTGTATGCAGATCCTGACGCCTGTATGCTACCATAACCTAAGAACGGATTGCACAATCAACTCCTCACGCTGCTCCAAAGTTTCTGGCGGCTTTACTTCTGCTTGATGTATGTGCTATTGCGCCGAGTCGCAGTCTGATCCGGGGTTTCATTAGCTATGAGCTTGGCCTGATATACATATGTTTGCCACTGTTACATTCTTTTCACCTTTTTCATGTTTTGGTTACTCCAACCTATATAATGCTTTAACTATGGGCTCGTTCATCGTAGTTTCATCGTAGTTGTTGTTTAACGGTGGTTGGAATCCATTAGGTTGGTTCCATCACCGCCGAATGTAGGTCTCATTCTCCCTCATCTTCCCAGCCTCTTAGAGCTGATTTTCCAGACCAGCCTTACTTAATGTCTAATGCTTCCTTCCCTGATCTTGTCTTGATCTCTTCATCTGTTGTCTCTCTCAGTACCACTCAGCATCTAGTTAAAGTTCTGCAGGTTGCATCACCGCCACCTATAGCTCCCTCTCTCCCTGACTTTTCAGTCCAGTCTTTCTCAAAAACAACATTAAATGCTTCCATTCCTGGTCAGTGACTTTTGGAGCTGCGCCACCATATCTAGCCTCTTCTTCATATATTTGTACCTGTACTAATGATTGTAAAATTTGCTACTGAATCACTACAAATTACTAGCTGGCATTTTTCTCTTTAAAAAAAATGCTGCTGCCTAAAGCTACTTTCAGTGAGTGATGCCTACGATACCCTTACTGTATGACATACAAGTTGATGATGACTCCTGTAACGTACAGTGAGGAACGCCTATGATGCGCCTGTGACTGAACACCTGTGCAAACAAACAAACAAACAAACTGAATTTTTGAATATATAAATACCAAGGGTCATTGTCGCAAACCCGCTTTACAGAATCAAAAGAAAATTAGGGAAATAAGTATCAAATGTGTGCGAAAATATGTATAAATCAAAATAATCAGATTGTCCCTAATGAGCCCCTGATAGATAGATAGATTTTTCTATTTTAATTATAATCTTTTACACATTATGTATCTGTAATATGTAAAGGAACGCTTGTACAAAATTACAGTAGTTCAGTAGTAGGCTAAAAAAAATTTTGCGGACCATAAATTCACAGAAAAAAAAAAATCCCTGGACTTTGAACCAAGTCTTTTATCATTCATTACGCTAATGTTTTTTAGGTATTTCACATGCTTCTATTTTGAAACGCATTGTGCTACTTGGGACTCTGGACAGCGATCAGCTGCTCGCTTCACTCGGTGCCTCGGGCTTGTTTTCGGCGGTGACGCGGCGGAGCAGCCGGCCGAGCGGCAAATGAGTCAGCAGCGCCGAGAGCGTCGCTTTTTCCCATGAGGCCCTAAAACTAGTTCTACTAGTGAAACTTTACGCTTTGGTTAACAGATTATTAGTGAAAATGGCAGTGCCCGCAGCCCAGAATCTGCAGCTGAACGCGGGAAGGAGAAACAGCCCTGTGAGCGCTTCTGAAAATAACATTCACATCGACGAGAGAGAACTGGAAAACATCACAAACAACGTCGAGGACGGCACTTCACTCCCACTGCACTCTCCATGGACCTTCTGGCTCGATAGGTAGGATTATTGTTACGCCGATATAAATTCATCTATGTCTGTGTGTTTTATTTATTTTATTTCAGATTAAATTGTTGCCTGCCTCGTTCATGCTCCCTAACAAAGGCCCAGCTCTTTCTCCCCAGCGAGCTACTGTTTACAACCAGCTCACCGATTTCAGCTTTTAACTTAAATGTGCATTTATTATGTACTCTTTTAGATAAATTTAGAATTTATGTGAGGGTTTATAACGCAATGCAGACATATTCATGTTGGGCGGATTGTTTACAACGACAACATAGCTTCGTGCTAGCATAAAGTTAGCCTGCTAGCTAATCTCACTCACTGTGATGTTGTTAGCTAGCAACGTCAAAAAGTAGGTCGTCTCGCGCGTCAGCCGCTCGTGATGGGTGAATATCAAACCGCAAACGAGGACACTCGATAGGGTGTGACGTAGTGCTCTCATTGCTGCAGGTACTGCGATATAATGGCGTTCTGTGTAGGGTTGTTTTGTGGTTTTGGACGGAGCCGAAATAGATTTTTCTCTCTCTCGTTTTTCACCTTAAATGTATTCAGTAATGAAATTAAACACCAAGTTCAATTTATTTTCTTAACAAAAAACCCGAATATCTAGCCGCCTTCTGTACTAATCAATACCGTATTTTAAGTTTATTATATTATATTTGAAGTATGTTGTATTATACGTGAATAATGCAGCACATTTTAAAATCACACCCACAGATATATAGCAGGTTTTAATACATGTTCGGTACATAATTTATCATTCTGATACTGCTCTGTTTTTTTCTGTACGTGTGGATTTAATGATTGCAGAAACATATGTAGTTTAACCAAACTCTGGAAACTTTTATTGCATGCTGATTTAAATAACACATGAATGTAACCTGAAACCCAAACCAGGTGATGAGTGAGAGCTTAACCTAGTGTTATTGCAGACCTTTTAGCAACAAGGGTAAAGGTAGTTAAATAGCAAAGGCTGAAGTCCTGTTTACACTCTGGATGAGCCAATAATAGCTTAAAATTTATTTTGTTTTGCATCTTTTGGAAATGCATAGAGCATTACTACTTCTTGTTGCACTTATGGAAACGTGTAGGGCATGGCAATACAGAATTAATAAATTATGGTGATTTGCTGGTTGTGCTGGTTAATGGGTATGGTACCAACCTCCACCCCAAAGACAGACAGACAGACAGACAGACACACACAAAACTGTTTGCTATTAATACATTTTATTTGAATCTATTTCTTTATGTGCTACTTTGTGTGGCATTTGTTTTTATTTTACTTGCCTGAATCTTTAAGACCTTTTTTTTTTTTACATTGGTGTTAGTACATCCCCTGAAGACTCTACAGTGCTGTGCAAAATTCTTGACACCCCATGTGTCTTCATATTAAATGATGCAGATTAAACTATAGAAACAAGTGTTTTACAGTGGCAGGTTGCAAATACAGTTTACAAAAATTGGTTGTTTATGTAACAACCTGAACAACAACCTCGTTTCTCCTCTCGTCTGTTCCAACCACTAGTAACCTAATCTTCAGCCTGATCAACTGCACCTGTTTCTCACTGTTTCATGTCTTAAATTAGATTTTTTTTTTTTTTGCTTAAATGATTCACTGTGTGGCTTAACAAACAAAACATTGTTTTCGAAACTGGTCAGGTTTAGGGACTGGACTGAAAATGAGACCGTGAAAAAGCTCCGGAACTATTCCTAAAGACTACATTAAAAATGTAAGAAAATCTGTCCCTTTTGTCCTATTTGCACGGTACTATTATTACCTGAGGACCTCACATGATTTGTAATAATTGCGGAGGTTGTCTGTGATCTTAATCCCGTTCAAATCGGCCATGTCTGTATTTTGCAAAGTAAAAATTCCTCCGCAAATTACCTATCATATTTCACAGACCACTGAGTTCCTGTGGTGATATTAGTCCCGTGTGAATCAGCATTTCTGATTTGGCCAGTATTTGGTGGAGTTGTACATCAATTTTTTTTATCCATCGTCCGTGAAGAATGCAGGCTGCTTTGGAGTGCTTTCAAAGTATTTTGGGTGCTGGCTCAAATCGCTATACACAACAAAACAATTTGCAGAAAGAGAAAGCTGAAAAGCAAAAAGAATGATTAGGAAGGGATGGATGAAATATACAGCAGGATGCGGTAAACGTTGTTTGCGGTACATAGCTGTTTGTCATAAAGCCAGACCTATAGTGACATTTCCAAACAACAGCCGATCCAAGATTTCACAATTAGGCGAGGAGGTTCACATCATAATTCAAGGTTAAGGTGTTACAGATAAATCAAGCGTACAGCTTGAGCTATTCTATTTTAACCCGGTAAATGATTCAGGGCACGTTAACTATTTGTTTCTTTTTCTAATCCATTCAACCGAAATTCAGATCTGAGGGGGTAATGTCCAAATCACATGAGTCCCCAGATAACACTTATCCCATGCGAATAGTACATTTGGAAGCAAAATATGAAGCTTAAAATACACAAAATACTGTGCAAAAAAGCCTTAAGTGCAACCATGCATCGTCATCCTCAAACAATAAAGCTGTCAGTCGTCATAAACTATTGTTGCATTTGACCTGCAACACATTTGCACTCATGTAAATTTCTTTGTCATTGTCATCGACCCTAATAGGTGAAACGAGCAAAGGCAGGCGAGTCTCGACCTGCACAAGCCACCAAATTGATATAGGAAGGGGGAAAATCTTTAAAGGTTATAATTTCAGATTTATGCACTATGTTTCATCCCTTGATTTCAAAATCAACTATTCGATATGTTGCCATCAAAAACTTCTTCTAAACTCAGCACCTGACCCCATACGCATGATACATTTTTGGATGATTGCTTTTGGGGTTGTTTTTCAAGAGTATTGGTCAAGGGACTCAAGGTGAATGATTTGTCGTCATATGAATTTTTGATGAATCTTGTTGCCTCTGATAGTAAGCCAAGACCTGTTGTAGATAGACTTTCCAACATAATCACCCCAGAAAGTCATTACCATGAACACAAATGGTTTTGAGAAAATCTAGTTACATGCTGATACAATATTTGCATTAAATTCAAATAACACCGTAGCGTGCGTACCTGGCATTGCAAGATCACCCCCCGTTGAACCCTGCTTAGTCAAAAGGTTGTTTGTCTGATCCACATTGTTGGGTGATATGACCTTCGGCGAATATCCCAGATTCGGCCACAAGGTCACTCGTGAGTTATCATGCCATCAGCTTATGCAAAGTAAGCATGTCTCCAGCTGAAATTTTCAGAGACACCTGTTTCAAGTCAACATACTGTAGTAGGGTCCTTGTGGGACTTGTACACAAGGGGGAGTTCTTACACCAGGTTCTTACTGGATCATAATGAGCGGAGCTGCCTTTCCCCCTTTAGAAAGGCAGTAATAAGCCTATGTGTCCCAGCAAAGATGGCATCTATAGTGCAGTGGGGTGCTGAGAACACAATAATGTAGCAGGGTCCCAGTCTAGCAGTCCCTAAATTAAGTCAACATCCTGTGACTGAGGACACTTGCTGGATCCAGCTGATAAGGTAAACATGAGAGGAGACCAAGGCCATCTGCACAGACCTTGAAAATATTCTTCATGCTAGGGAGGGGCACAAGAGTTGAAATTTATATTGAGCATGCTATTTCCATCTGTATTTTGGGGAATTAATGTTAACCAGTCTTGCTTCATGGACTAAACTACATGTTTCTCGTTTAACATAGAAAAAAGGAAATGGGTTCAATTGTCATATAGAACTGAATGGAAGCTGCCGTCTTTTTCTAGTTAGGGATATTTGTTTTGGAATGTGAAAGCAATTTGTGGTGTCCTAAAAGCTTGAATGGTGTTTCTAACCAAGCAACAGGTCTCCAACTACAATACCGTATTCCAGACATGTATCAGGTAGTCCATCACCGCATGAGAATATCACCAAGTGTCAAGCAAATGAGATAACCAAGCTAACAAAGGGTAATGGTGTTCAGTAGGTTTTTAAAATTGGTTTGACACATGGATTTTGAGCCCTGAGTATTTTAATTCTAAGCAGACAAATTCAAGGAAAATTAAAAAGAATTTTTTTCTGGTTATCCTGCTAACCAAAACATTTGGATGCAAAAAGATTTGTTGGTGACATCCTTAATAAATGCAGTTAGTTAATTTTAATGAGCTAATGTTAGCTAAAGTCAAGCATACACTGATGAATTCTATTTCACACCAATAAACTCAAAACAGTCTCCATTTTTCTTGACAGTGAGAGGTTGCTCTTGGCAGGTCTGAATTTATAGCAGCTGTGAGCTATAGCAGAAATGTTAATATGGTCCAAATCTGAGCGTTAAGTGGAGCGTGTCTGTAGCTGTTTCTTTGTTGACTTGGATTTGTGTTTATGCCGGAAGATGAAAAAATGCTAAAGAGATGCTTCCATCACCATGCTTCATCATGAGTAAGGTGTTCTTTTGGTGATAAGTTACCTTGGTTTTGCACCAAGTATGTATATAGTGGTTATGCCCAAAAAGTTACCTTGGTGTCATCAGACGAATGTGTGATGACTTATGTGTTCTTGTATGTGGTTATTTAATAATAATAATAATAATAATAATAATAATAATAATAATAATAATCATGTTATTGACGATAATAATGAAAATAATGATGAAGCTTCCTTGTTCCACTCAACGGCATAGCTCATACAGTACATGTAAAGAATAATAAACCAGCTTAACAGTGTGTTTGAGTTGAATTTTAAACTCTAAACTATATATGCAATTACAATCAACTTATAGTATAGCAAACCATTATTTAAATCAACAGATGGGTATTCTAATAAAATGTACTGATACTACAATCTGTCTAGTGGTGCAACGCAAATGTGTTCACTCTATTCTTTCTCTGGTGGTGTTAGCCACCCGTAGCTGGGGGAGCAGATTGCCCGTGCTCTTTGAGGGAGTAGAATGGCATGCTTACTCTCCCATATCAATCTTATCGACACTAGAGGATCACGGGTGTCTGAGAGTGGATGCTATTAAACTAAGCAGAAGTTTGGAAAGACGAAAAAAGCCAGAGAAAAAAAAAATGCCTTCCTCTTTGAGCATCCATTTATCTGTCCATGTCTCTGTCTGTTCGAACAGACAGACATGTGTCGAAGATTTTCATGAAAAGAAATATCATTAACTAGCAGATGAACTGATAAGATTTTGGTAATGGTTCTAAAAGGGTCAAGTTCACTATAAGGTCAAATGATTCCATCCAGTGTGTTAAACAAAGACGTTACTTACTTCATGTTTAAGAACTTGACCCATTTTCATTGCTGTCTCCCAGAAGTTACCACCAGTCTGCCTGTCTGTGTGTCAATCAGTGACTGTTTGCGATTCTTGATAGCGTGATATCTCAAGTGGGTGATTGAGAGATTATAGGCTTGTGGAATTATGAGGAATTATCATTGTAACAGGCAGGCATATGAAATTAGACTTTGGAATTGACCCGGGTTAACAGGGTGAAGGACCAGTCTATGTTTTTTAAGTCTTCAGCTATCCAGTTTTGGTCAATCTGTGCCGACTGCAGCCTCAGCTCTCTGTTCTTGGCTGACAGGAGTGGAACCTGACATGGTTTTCAGCGGTTGAGATACTTCACAGACTCGAGACATTTGTGTGTTAAAATTCCAGGAGATCAGCAGGCATAGAACTACTCAGAGACGCCCGTCTGGCACCAACAATTATGCCACTGTAAAAATTGCTGGGATCACCGCTGGGATTTCCCCCATTCTGATGGTTGATTTGAACATCACATGAAGCTGCTCCTGTTGATGTTGAGTTCAACCTGTTTTAGTTGGAATAGTTGTAGCAATAACCACCTACCAAAAAACAATTAGGGAAAAAAAATTAAATCACTGACTGAAATGTTGAAATACTTTTGCTAAAAAAAGTTAGGCCGAGGCACTGACTGATATACACTAACAATTTCTGGTACAGACTAAATTTGTCCAAAAAAAAAACAAAACAAAACAGGTTTTATATTAATTAGCCATGATTAAATATGGGAAATATTTTGTTCAAATAATTAATTTGTTTGCTCAACAATGCCCATTGCTAAAAGTGACCAAGTCAGTTGTTTTTCTTCACTACCTGCTAGTATTTTCTCTCTAACGAAACCAAAAAATTTGGTCATTTATAGTTGTTGATTTTAATATTTTTTGCTTCCTGTGTCCTAGGTCCTTACCAGGGACAACAGCAGCAGAGTGTGAATCAAATCTGAAAAAGATCTACACGGTACACACTGTTCAGGTAAGCAACATTAAATGGGTACATTTATAGGGCAATTATCCTTAGTGTGAGTCAAGTTAAATTACTGATGTGCTCTCATATTACAAAATTGCAATACGCTTACCTGAATTATGTTTGGGGTCGAGCTTTGTGTGTGGAGTTTGCATGTTTTCTCTGTGCCTTGGTGGGTTTCTTCCGACATGCAGCTTAGGCTAATTGTTTTTTCTTGCCTGTAGTGTGTGTTTGTGTGTGTGTGCTCTTCTATGCGCGCAATGGATTATCACCCTGTCCTAGTGCATCGATTGTCCTGGGTTACTGTAGGTCACAGGCCTCATGTGGCTCTCTGTAGCAGTGTTTCCCCACACATTGTATACTTGGTCGGACCACCCAAGTACATTTGCCCACCCTGTATGATGCCATCTGTGATTGATTAACTAGTAGCAGACAGTCCTCTCTCACACTACAGCTCCTGTATTTGTTCATAAGACGGGTGTATTGAAGGTCGCACATGCTCTGCAGAGTTACATGGTGAACAATCTCTTCAAGACCCAGAAACAGGAAGACCCTAAAAATTTGAGTGGCAAAGATCCGTGCCAGCAGCACAGCATTCGACCAAAAAAAAAACTAAACGCACAACAAAAAAAGCTGCTTATACAGAAGTCCTGCCTGTGTGTGTCAACGGGGGACGGGACGGGGCTTCAGACTTTAAACCGTCTGCTATTTCTTTTGCCTGAAATTCAGTTCATCATATTGCCTAGGTTGTGCTGAATAAAGGATGTCGCACTATACTGCACAATCCTGAACCATGTATATATATTTATTAAAACATAGTAATGCAAAGAATGGCTAAAACCAAAGAGTGTTTGTTTAGTACTTCTTTTTACTTCATCTTGCTCTTCACAGATGAGTAGATGGAGGGAAGCGTTTGTTAGTTCTTGTGAATTTATGTGAAATTAATAGAAATGACAAAAAAAAATCAATATATGTTTAAGGTAATATGCTAAAAATGACTACTTTTGTGCTGGCAGGTAATGCTGTAAAGTATATTTCACACCTGTGGGAAAAAACGTATAGAATAAGTGGTATAGTGAGTTCTTTATCTATCACTATGATGCCAAAACAGTGCAGGTTGTAGTCAATTTAAATAAACCTTCCTGTTTACTGTTTGTATAGAGTTTTTGGAGTGTGTACAACAACATCCCTCCGGTGTCATGCCTCCCACTGAGGTGTAGCTACCACTTAATGCGAGGAGAAAGAAGACCACTATGGTAACGTTCCTGTAAATTTGAGATATTCTGCATGTTTCTCTTGTTGTTGTTGTGGTTTCTCCTAGTTTTCTCTGCTCATTTAAAATCTTGTCTTTATATGTGTAACATGTAGGGAGGAGGAAAGTAATGCAAAGGGAGGTGTGTGGAAGATGAAAGTACCAAAGGAGAGCACAGTAAGTTATTTTAACTGCTAAGCCTTTGATGTTCTTTCAGCCTATTAAATATTATACCCATTTTAATCACTCGTTTTAAATCTAAAATCTAGCATTGCTTTTTTCATGTGCTCTTTTCCTCTTCTCTCTCCAGTTAGCCGTATGGAAAGAGTTACTGCTGGCTACTATCGGTGAACAGTTTGCTGACTATTGTGCATCAGGTGAGTTTTATAACAGAATAAATAAATGCAAGACATTGTTTGATGATTATCCTCTAGGTAAAAAATAATATAGGATTTGGTTGTGAAATAGGATTTAATAGTTTTTTTGAAACAACATTTAAAAGTTTAATAATAGAATAAATAATTATTTATTAACTAAACAGACATGTTTATACAAATATATTTAGCATATTTCGTGCTCCTAGGTGTGTGTGAGAATCTGTTAATGTGCATGGTCTTGTGATGGACTGGTGTCCCTAATAGTACGTATTGCTGCTTCGCGCCCAGTGTTCCCTGTGAGGTGTGGTGAAATGCATTATGAATTTTAAGTTAAAAAGATCTGATCAGAGTCAAATTGAAAAGAAGTGAATAATAACTTCGGGTTCACTCATGCGCACCTGTACTGTTTTACATTGTGTTATGACATGCAAATTCCTTTTGTGTGGTGGGAAAAAGTAGTCATGTTTTTCTAAAATTTTGTTTCCTTTTAGAAGATGAAGTTGTTGGTGTAAGTGTCAGTGTGCGAGATAGAGAGGACGTGGTCCAGGTCTGGAACGGAAATGCATCTTTTGCTAATGAGGCAAACATTTTAGGGAGAATCTACGAGCTCCTTCCACAGATATCTTTTAAAGCAGTATTTTATAAACGTAAGTTACAGAAGCCAACTTCTGAGTTTTCATATGCAAATGTTAACCAATATGATATGTCCAGCAGTATGAATGTATTTATCTCATTTTCTGCTTATTAAGTTATTCACTAAATATTTAAAACAATTACTTAGATATTGTAAGGTTCACTAACTGAGCAAAACACTAAGAATTTCTAATCTCTCTTTCAGCGCACGAGGAGCACCATGCATTTGAAGGTGGTCGTTCCCGACATTAGCAGACTTTGCACATTCTGTGTCTTTCCTCTCACTGTCTCGTTCTTCGACTGTCTGTAGAAAATGGACTGGAAAACAAATTCTCACACCTGATCAGAAGTGTTTAACTGCTTTTCCTTGCAGGAACTGAAATAGATTATGTTACAGATCAGTTCCTATTTTAGGTATTTTAAATGTAAGCTGCAGAAAATCTTTGTGGCTAATCACTGAAATGTGGTCCTGGCTGAAAACTTGGTCACAAGATGATATTGGGCACTATCTATACAGTTCACATAAAAATGGAAAATGTTTTATCACAATAGATCAACGTAGCCGTGAACTTTAGTTTTCTTTCTTTTTTTTTTCTACTTAAATGTTACCCAGTGACATAAGTGCTGCTTTTCCCTGTGTTATAAACATGACACTTCCTCAACCACAAACTTCTGTCGCCTCTTAGGTTAGATAATAGTACCTGAGCTTTTATATGTTTTATGCAGACGTTGCACATTTTTTGAGATTTTTGCTTCAACCTGAGATGTAATCCACTTACTTCTTGTCTTTTTGTCTATTCCCATTCTTGTTTTTGCTTTTCAGGCACCTTTCTGTTAATTGGGTTTAAAATTAATTGTAACATTTTGTATTTACATACTTCTAGTCTTTGTCAGTAGTCCTGCGTGGGAGTTTGGTGTGAAATGCAGTTAGAATATTTTATAGTTTGAAATGACTAATCTAGAAAGAACTTGGAAAATTTTGTAGTAATTTATGCACTTATTTAACAGCCCTCTCTTTAGCCATACTGTATGAATGCTGATCTTCTGAATTTAGTTTGCTGCATCATGTTTGAAAATGGCAGGAGTTTATCTACTGTCCAGTTCCGAAACTGATCAATACCTGTGTAAATGTTTAAATGGATCGAATGGGTGTGTTTATTTTTTCTGCACCAAAGAGATTTTCTTTTCCCTTTCGCTCAGCTCTCATGTTGTAAATTCTAAACATATGAAAGCACCACTCCTCATGTCTGATGTGATCTGTTTAGACGTGCACATTGGAAGCAACAGCTGCAGTCTTGCCATAAGTGTAGTTGAGTCTAATCAGTGTTTGCTGGTCTTTTCAGTCGTCCATCCAGTTTCTGATTGCCTTTGATTTAATGTGAGTTTTTTTTTTTTTTTTTTTTTTTTACATTAATTTGTCAAATCCAAAAACTAACTACACGACGATCTGGGACTAAATTCTGACCCGGGTCACTAATGTGAAAATGCACTGGAAGCACAATTGTGGGGTTGTCCTTCTAATGGGCACGTATGTGGAGGCAAACATGCGCATGCAGCTGACTTTTCAAATGTACTATAACTCTTTTTACGAAACACAAGTACAGAAATGGATATGTTTATTTTTTCATTCTTGTCGGTAAATTCAGGGCCCCTAGTCAGGATGCGAGACCTCAAACAGATTGTTAATCTTCTGGAATGGTGCCTTGTGTTCTCCCAGGGTTTCACTCATAGAATATTCTGTTTTATCTTTATGTATTTAATCAGTTATAAATGTAAAGTGAATTTTTTTTTTTTTTTTTTTGGCTTATAGGTTTTGAGATATTGAATAAAGACGCATTTTTGAGGACATTAAACAGTGTTGTCTATTGTTCTTATTCCTAGTATTATCATCATGTTTATGGTTTAGTGGTTAGCACGGTCACCTTCCCACCTCCAGCAGGATCCGGGTATGATTCCTGCCTAGTGGTCTGTGTGCATGAAGTTTGCATGTTCTCCTGGTAGGTTTCCTCCTTGTTCTCCAGTTTCCTCTTGCAGTCCAAAGACATGCAGGTTAGGCTAATTGGTGATTGGTGTGTGAATGCGTATTATGAATCGTGAACTCGGTGGACTACCAGAGTTGTAAAAATGGGATTAAATCCAAAGGGCCTCCACAGTTCCTGGTTCGACTATAGAGGTTCCTGGATGGGTGGATGTCACGTTTATAGTTGAAATGCTGTTGCTCATGTAACAGTGCACCACAAGGTGGCGACAAACACCTCGATAACCTCAGCCTGGGCTCAGTTTCCCTTTTTCACATCACATTTAAACAATTAAGCTTTTTCATAATTAACATATTTTTCAGTGCTACTTGATGGCAGGTTAAAATGCACGCCAGATGTGCATTTTAACCTGCCATCAAGTAGCATTGAAAAAGAAGCTAACTATGAAGCTAATTAAATTGCTTGTATTAGTATTGTTTTTATTGGATTTCATTGACACGACACACCAACATAGCGATGATATTAAAAACGACAACAAAAAAAACCTGAGTTTCAGACGGTGCTTTCACTTTCTGTGATTCTCACTTAAGCAGGTGAAAATGATGACGTCACGTCCTGAACTTGAACAGAAACCCGGAGTGAATGTCGGTTGCTATGAAATAACGTTAGAGAGACGATTAGCAATTCGGGGTTGTGGAGTTATTTAAAAAAATGTATTAAAATTTCCCGAAAAAAACTAAATTATGTGAGCTGGGTGAGTGTGTATAGCGTGTTTGTGTGTGTATATGTATAGTTCCTGGAGCGGATGAACACATTTGTTTACATTGTAGTGCGTCCTGCTCTGCGCGAGCGCGGTTTCAGTAGCGCGAGGCAGCGCGAGCTGCGTGTGAAGCTGTTCCTGCCGCTCCTGCGACTCAAATCTCTCTTCGGCAAAGTTTTCCGTTAAACGAACTCAATTCTGGTGAGTCCGTACAGGTCTCCTGCTCCGTCTTACAGCCTTTATTTCCGGGTTTAAACCTGTATTTGAAGCGTGTCTGCCTGTCCGCCCCGGTGTGTGTGTGTGTGTTGGATGTGAGCTAAGCTAGCCGAGTGTACATTGTTAGCAGAACTAGCCCATACAGAGTGCTCGCGCGCCGCTTCTTCACACTGATATTGAAGTTAAAGTGCTGAATAAGGTCTTCTCAACAGCGTTATAAGGCTTCATAGTGCGTGTGTCCGACTGTTCCATACAGCTCAGAAGTGCTGCCTAACTTCTGCGTCCTGTACTAAAGAAGAGTTCAAGCCAAACAGTTTGGAAGTTAGCTAGCTTAGTTGTGCTGAGTTGTGTGTGTGGTTAATGGGACAGACTTCATGTATGTCTAATGTACAGTAAGTCACTGGTCGTTTAGTCACTAGAAACATTTATGGACAGATTTGTGGGGAAAAAGCTCTTTTAATGTTTTCATTTAGTAGTAGATTGTAGTTAAGCTTCTCCAGAGATCACTGTGTTGTCTATTCTTCTTCTTCTTCTGCATTATGATTAACATGACCTTGGCTTATTCACCAAAATATAATGCTGGTCAAAATTTATGGTCTGTTTTTAATAAAATGTTGTTAACAACTAGAACTAAAACAGCTGTACAGCGATCCGAATATAGATTTAGATTAAGATGACAGTTCTGAGAAAAACGCTCTCAGTCGTCATGAGGAAGAACCCTGTAACTCTTAAAGCTCTGAGCATTTCAACCATTATTTATTTATTTATTTATAATAAACATGCATAGAGCTGGCGGTACAGTGGCGTAGTGGTTAGTGCTGTCGCCTTGCACCTCCAGGGTCCGGGTTTGATTCCCGCCTCTGTGTGCCTGTATGTTCTTCCCGTGCTTGGTGGCCTTCCCCCACATACTCTCACAGTCCAAAGACATGCAGATTAGGCTAATTGGTGTTCCCAAATTATCCGTAGTCTGTGAGAGTGTGTGTGCCCTGCGATTGATTGGCACCCTGTCCAGTGTGTACCCTGCCATTCGGCCTAAGTTTCCTGGGATAGGCTCCAGCGACCCTGTGCAAAGGATTAAAGCGGTATAGACGATGAGTGAGTGAGTCAGATGAGATATATACTGTAGGGTTCAGGATTGTGCAAGTATAGAGGGACATATCCTTTTTTTCAGCATAAATTAGGCACTATGAAGACCTGAATTTTTGTTCATGTTAACCAACTATGCAAACATGACTAAGCAAAAAAAAAAAATAATAATAATAATGAAGAAAAGGGTCACACCAGCAAAGAAGTAGCACAGATACAGATGATCATGTGTTTTTATTGTTGTTTTTGGTTGTTTCTATGAACAAAAAAAAAATAATGTACTCGTTTTGAGAGCTCCAGATTTTTGTGACTTTATGAAAGTAATGATAACTTTTGTTCTGTCTTACATATCTGAGAACCCAAATACACAGTTTGATGTCTGAAGCCTCCCTGTTAACACACATTGTCAAGGTTTTCATATGAGCACCTTTTTTTTCTTTAATCATCATTGACCTCTGCTGGCCTTAGTAGTTTGCCCCCCTCCGGGTTCGATTCCCATCTCTGTGTGCATGGAGTTTGCATGTTCTCCCTGTGCTTGGTGGGTTTCCTCTGGGTATTCCGGTTTCCTCCCACAGTCCAAAGACATGCAGATTGGGCTAACTGGCGTTCCTAAATTGCCCGTAGTGTGTAAATGAGTGTGTGCATGTCTTGCGATGGATTGATGAGTGAGTGAGTGAGGAGCCTTTGCTGTGTTCCGGGCACTTATCCCTGCCGCTTGAGCTTTAAGGGTTTAAAAGAGACAGGATTCCTTTTTAGACTTTCCTCATCTGTGTGACACCAGACTCCATGTGATGGAAAGATCATCAGTATAATCATAGTAAAATTGAGTAAACTTTTAGTTTAAAGTTGACAACATCCAGATGAAGTGTATAATAAATGAGACTCCAAACAGAGGGTGAGAGGGTGTTGGGGTGGGTCAGGCTGGACTAGCGGCACAAGCGTCTGTCTGATCAGACAGCAGGAGTGACACGATATCATCATAATCATAACAATAAGAATAATAAGGTTGATGAGAGGTTTATCTGTTCCAGGGAAATGCAGCTGATCGGCTTTTTTATTTCAACATTGTGGTTTTACACTGGCAAATATTGTAGTAAGTGTCCAGCTACCAGTTGCTGGAAACACAGACTGAGCTGGTCAAACTGGTAGGCCATCATTTGGTAAGTGCTGATGATGAGCAAGGAAACAGGTTCTAAATGACTTCGCTTAACCAGGGCTGATCCAAAAATAAATTATTTTGACACGCATTGCGATTTAAACTGCAATATTTAATTATTAAAATGTACCATTTTGCATTCATATACATTTATCAGGGTCGAACAGCAAATAATTGGACTAAAGCTTAAATTCTCAGGATGTTTACCAATATTTATCACCTCATATACTTAAATTATTGACAAACAATAAACAGATTCCAGACTATGCGTATATGACCTGTAATAACCTGCAGCCTTTTGTGATTGCATCAAAAGTCCATACTGCAATTTCTGATCACTCAGCGAGTGGGTCAGACCAAACCAGGGTTTTTTTTAAAACAGGGATGTACTAATCCTAAGGTTTTTTTTGGTCCAAATCCAAGAGATCCACTTAAACCTTAACTGCTAAGATCATATTCCAGCCTGTTTGTGAATGACTTTGGATAAAATTGTCTTCCAGATGATTAAAGCATCGACTCTGGTTTAAAACAACTCCTCTGCATCTGAATGGCCGTAAACCAGGTGTTGCATTGCCTGAGGGCCTGAGAGCAGCACTTTTTCCTTTGATGCATTTGTTTTAGAGATTACTCCTTTCAACATAGATATTTATTAACTCAACTTTTAAGGTGGTGCAGCTCTTTGCTGATGTTTCTGGATCATATAAAATAAAAAGTGTTTCATCTGTATGTGCATATGGCAGCTGTTTATTAAAGATCCTGTAAGGACAAGGTGCTTGCAGTTACACGTTTCGAGGTATTACGTTCAATCCTACATTAAGGAGACACTAGACATGATGTTTGGATGGTAGTTAAGTTAAAATGCTTCACTCACTGGCGCTGAAGTCAACATTAGTTGCGAGTTGTTTAAGGGTATGACTTCAGAGCGTGTGTGTGGAGAGTGTTTGACAGCTTGACAGACTGTGTATTGTTTGCTTATTAAGGGAGTGTTTGATTTCACAGTGTTTCCTGTGTGTGTGTGTGTGTGTGCGATTGTGGTGTAGGGGTAGTGGTTTGACCATGCAGGTTTGATTGTGTTATAACATGCAAGTGCAGGTTGTCTGTTAAAAAATTTCCTGCTCGTGTCCTCGCTCAAAATATATTTAATCAGGTTAGACTGCGGAAAATAAGATTTTTGCATTGTATTGAAACATTCATGCAGACACAAATGAGTGTGTGAATTTCTGCATGAGGGAAAACTCAACCGCTGTCCTTGACATCGTATTCGAGGTTGCACGTTGTGTTTGTGAACTCGTGCAGCAGGTCAGCAAGTCGTTGGCCAACATTAATTTATTACAGTTTGGGTTTGCTTCACCCGACACACAAGTGATTATTCGAATATTCTCTGACTTACTAATATTTTCTGTCTTTCGAAGATTTTCTGGTTTAACTGCTAGGTGATCGTGTGTTCTTCCAACAGGAGAGTTATATTGCAGCTTTGCACTGCACTTCCATCTATCTGTTTTTTATCAACGTTTCCACTTACTGTACCTTTGCGGTCATGCTTCTGATTCTGGAGAAGATAGTCTCACATCTGTGCATGCCAGACAATCCGTTTAGGTAAAGACAGTGTAAAAGTGCAGTGCATCAGGCAGAGGAATTCAGAATAAAAAAAATACACGCTCTAGTTACGTTGAGGTGTGTCACACCGCCGCAATGCATATTTTGTTTAAATATACATACCAAATAAAAACTTTCATTTTGCAACCTCATGAGCCTGTTTGTCCACATGGCAGCTAAGAACATAAAGAAAATACTCTGGACACACAATTCTTCTTCTCACTCAGGCTACTGGCCTGTCCGACATAGAAGTTCATTTTGAACACTTAAAGTACATGTTGGAATTAAACATGAGCTCCGTGTAGTTTGAGTAAGAAATCTAACAGCATCTACGCAGCATCTTACATGGACTACATTTATTTAATCTGATTGAGATGATGCCGAGTAGAGATTTCAGCTTAACTGTTTATACGGACACTGATACGATAAGGTGTGCATTTATGTGCTTGATCAAAATATAACTTTTGACATGGGTGAGCTGGTTCTGGCCACTTCGTAGCAATTATTTTGACAGAAAAAAAATTAAACTAAAAGAAGTATTCTACTCTAGCTGTAAGGTTACCTTAGGCTTTCCATCTTTTACTGCCTCCTGTGTTATGATTAGCTACCAAAATTCAATCTTACCTATTATTTGTTAGTTGCTTTAGTAGGTAAAAAATAAACTATTCAGTGCCTCTTCCACAGCCAGACCTGGTGGATTTCCTTCCCATTAAAGTGTCATGTCACCCAATGTTACCCTGATGTCGGGCAAACATGTACAGAGAGAATATACAATCAGAAAGAAACAATCAGATCAGCTGTACACATGGCTAAACTTATTTAAAAAAGGTTTACACAACCCCTCTCACGCCGAATGAAAATGTGTTCCAGTCAGGCCGGGTTGGGTCAGACTGTTCTGATTGAGTGTTTACATGATGCACTTTTATTCCAGTTATCAGTGGAATATTAGAGTCCATGTAAACTCACTCTGTGATGCACATCATTTAGCATCCATATTAAATGAGCTGAGAATAAGGAATAACAAGATCGTACCAGGTCACGTGAGCTCGTCAGATCCAGGGAGCAATAAAGTAGATAATTGTCAACCTAGGACTGGGCGATAAAACGGTATCGGTATTTATTGACGGTAGACCATTGTCGATAACGATTAAAAAAAACATTCGGTAAGAAGCACTATAGTTTTATTAAAATGATGCTGACTGAGCGTGCGCCTTGCCTTAATCTCAACAGCCTATCAGATCTCCCGATGAATGAGCGTGGCACGAGTGACCAGGAAACAGCCAATAAGCTTCCGCAGCCACTCCGAGTTCATCACCAACTCATGCCAGTATAACACATGCGAAATGAGTGCTGTACCACGCATTAGGGAGGAGAGGAGGAGGAGCTCACCAGTTTTTGGTTTCTTTTCTTCTGATCAACACCAGAACAATGTTGTGTGTAAGCTTTGCAAAAAACAACAACAAAAAAAAACATCCCGGCCAAGTATGGAAACACAAGCAAGTTGCTTGTGCGATGGAGAGGTACTCGGTAACAATGCCTTTATAAGCGATACAATGATATAACCCACGCGATCGCTTACTACATTGCCAAAGAAATACTAAAAGAATTACTAAAAAGTGTGGGAAAACAGTGGAGAGCGAGCTGCCGTCTGGACAAGCCGCACGTGTGACCTGTACATCAGCTCAAGTGTACATTTTAATGACAACTGGAATCTAAAGAGTAAATGCTTGGACACTGCATATTTCCAGGGGTGAATTTATTGCGCAAACCCGAGCTGATGCGCTGCTCAACAACTGGACTCGTCGCGGTGTTTTGGGCACCGATTACACTCAGCTATCTGTGAGGTAAAGTTAATGAATAGTTGCATAATCATCCACATATACTGGTCCTTCTCAAAAAATTAGCATATTCCGATAAAGTTCATTATTTTCTGTAATGTACTGATAAACATTAGACTTTCATATATTTTAGATTCATTACACACAACTTGAAGTAGTTCAAGCCTTTTATTGTTTTAATATTGATGATTTAGGCATGCAGCTCATGAAAACCCAAAATTCCTATCTCAAAAAATTAGCATATTTCATCAGACCAATAAAAGAAAAGTGTTTTTAATGCAAAAAAAGTCAACCTTCAAATAATTATGTTAAGTTATGCACTCAATACTTGGTCGGGAATCCTTTTGCAGAAATGACTGCTTCAATGCGGTGTGGCATGGAGGCAATCAGCCTGTGGCACTGCTGAGGTGTTATGGAGACCCAGGATGCTTCGATAGTGGCCTTAAGCTCATCCAGAGTGTTGGGTCTTGCGTCTCTCAACTTTCTCTTCACAATATCCCACAGATTCTCTATGGGGTTCAGGTCAGGAGAGTTGGCAGGCCAATTGACATCTTACAGATGTTGATCTACCTCAAAGTTTGCTTTAGTGTTCTTTACAGTTTTATTTATTAAGTTTAAGAGTCTCTTCAACACTTATTTTTATACACAGTTTATTATAGGACATAAGAGACAAGATATTTTTGTTCAGTTTTTTTTGTTTTTGACTATTAAAATAATTTGCCTTAGTAATGTTGGTAAATTAAAATAAAGTGGTTAAATTGTAATTTTTTTGCTACTGGCCTTCATTAATAAATATTCAATAATTACAAAAACATTATATCGTGATATTTTTTTTTCTGGATCGCCCAGCCCTACGTCAACCTCTGTACAGGACGTCTGTTTAGCTGTGATTTTATGTAATTATATAAAATACTTCTTATTTGTATATTTAGAATTTTTTATTACTGTCCAATAAAACCAAAAACATTTATGAGCAAAAGTGAAAGAAAAAAAATTGTACACTTCCACATTGAACATAAGACATGTTTGTACATTTTAGAGATATAAGTCATAGATAGGCTTTTGATTCAATTAAATGTTTTCGACATCATGCTTCTGTTTTATTCAGTTTGATTGAGTAGCACTAATGTTCACTGTCTGATTTGTCTCAAGCAGCTATGTTCCATACAGGTTTGCAGAATTTTATAAGAAAAGAAAAAAGCTTTTATAAGTTTCGAATAATCATTGAAATCCAGTGTAAATTGTCCAATGTCCTATACAAATCTTTTGCTCCACACTCCAATCGCAAATTGCACGTAAATTCAAAAGCAGAAGAAGCGACACTCTCACAAAATACCAGTATTTGCAAGACTGAAGGGGTTTGTATTTTCTGCAAGAGCTGCAGGTTTATTTTTTGAGGAATTCATTCAAGTTTTGAAGATGACCTAAATAATTTAAAAAGTGTGAATTGATTCTGAATCAAAAACTGACCAATTGATTCAGTTAATTGAAATGATCACCAAAAGATCAATGAAATTGCGTAACTCTAGTAGATAATAAATGTTTAAACTATTATTTGGCTCAAACACCCTGAGACATTGTTATTGTTTTCAAGCTTGTTTTCCTCCTACAAAACACTGGTTTAAAATGATTAGCAGTTACACATACTACTTTTGTCACCTGCCTAGAAGAAAATAACAGCGTGTCTGTAATATGTAACAACATGCAAAACATTTTTGAGACGGTATAAGCTTTTCCTGTGCTTGGCTTTTCATCTTATTGATCTTTTACTTAACCTATTGGCAGAGGCACTCAGGTTTTGTGCTGAAGTATTCTGGTCTGTTGTGAATTCATGATCAGTCCTCACAAGATCTCCTGATCCAGATCTATACGTTACAGCGAGTTACTCGCATGCTGTTCCTTGTTTGTAGTCCATTTTATGGCTGAACCTGTCAATGGTGTGCGTGACCACAAAGTCACAGTGCTGTTTGTGAAACTCTTTCAGGACGAGCTCTATTTTTTTTCTTTTTTACTTCTTTTTGGAACATCTTCATAAACAGATTTGTTTTTATGAAAGTGAAAGTTTTGCAGCTGATTTTGAAACTCGACAACCACAAGAATCAGCTAAAGTCTGCAGTTGTAAACATGATGGCTGTAAACAGTGAACGTGAATGACCTTGAATGTTTGATGGACAGACTGAGATTAGAACTAGCCCTGCTGCATCTTTATCATCTTATTTCACTTCACAGTGGTTCAAAAGTAGTAAAGTTCAGCCAGAATGTTATGTTCTTTAGGAAAATCTGCTCTCCTTTGTGTTGGTGCGACGCATCCTGCCCGTCTGTGGAATAAGTAAAATACAACAGCCGCATTTTTCTCAGACTTTTTTTCGTGACCTTTATGAAAACGAATAAGCTGCAGAGAAGTTGCAGCCATGTGTGTCATTATAGTTATTGTTCTGAAGGCATGCCAAAATACATTTTATGTTGTTTCTTATACTATAGTTTTATACCTGCATCAACTGGAGGATGTTAGAGGTTTCACTTATGTCAATCAAATCTCCAAAATGGAAACTATAATAATAGTTATAATTATAATAGTATAATAATAATAATAATAATAAAATAATAATAATAATAATAATGGAAAAAAAATCTATATGCGTAACTTGTATAAACAACTTCAGGTGATAACAACAACAACAACAACAATAAGACAAACACAATAGTTCAAAATGTAGTATTCCCCAACCCTCCCAAAAAGTAAACCAATATCCAGTACCAACCAAGTGGGTAAATAAGTGCACCTTTATACTTACACAATCATTAAGAGAGTAATTAGTTGCCAAGTGTTAATGAATAAATGCACAATGTTAGTTAACAAGTAGTTTGATGTTCTTGAGCGCTCAAGTATGACTCTCTTCTAAAGAAGAGAGTACATTAACCGTGACCTGAGCACAGCAACTCTTGCTGCTCGTCAGTCTGGGAAAGCTTATAAGGTTATCTCCAAACTATCATTTACAAATGGAGCACCTTCAAAACAGTTGCCAGTCTTCCCACAAGTGTGAGTCCCAACAAATTAGTCCAAGATCAGAGCGTTTAATGCTTAGAGACAAAAAAAAAAAAAAAAAAAGAAATGCTGAAGAACTTTATTATATGACCAACAGGCTTCAGCAAACCTAATAAATGTTTATTTTTCTCGATAGCACGGGAAAAAAAAGTGGGGAGAGATATTGCTCTCATGGAGGAGTGGTTGGGAAAAAGAATATAGAGCACAAATTAGGTTCGCAATGTTACATCTGAACAAATAAAAAAATTCTGGAAGAACGTCCGGTCCTGGTTAAAACCAAAGACAGCATATGACTACAAACACCCCAGGGCAATTGTC
Source organism: Clarias macrocephalus (assembly GCA_011419295.1). Lineage (NCBI taxonomy): Eukaryota > Metazoa > Chordata > Actinopteri > Siluriformes > Clariidae > Clarias > Clarias macrocephalus. Next base: position 72,411 of record JAAGKR010000054.1, read on the forward strand.
AGGCATGCTGGTGTATGGATGCCGATTTCGGGTTTGTTTTGCAGCCGCAGGACCTCGGGAACTTGCAGTCATTGAGACAACAATGAACTCCACTGTATACCAGAATATTACAGAGACAGATACTTTCAACAGCTTAATCTCAGCTGAAATTAAGTCTTCCAGCAGGACATTGATCCCGAGTACACTTGGAATGGCCAAATCTAGACCTCAACCCCGTTTAGATGCTGTAGCGCGATCTCATGAGAGCGGTGCATAAACAAATACCTTTAAATATCAGTGGATTAAAGCAACGTGAAGAAGAGCAGGCCAGAATTACTTCAAAATGATGTGATGAATTCCTAGAGAAAATGCTCTACTTAAAGCTAATGTTGCTGAAGGCCGTTTCATGTTACGGAATTATAGGATGTACTTATTTTTTCTAATTGGTTTCTGAACATTCATAACCAACACTTACCTCATTACAATTACAAGTGTCGCATGATGTAAAAAAAAAAAAAATCCATGAAACTAGAGTTTTAAAAATGGTACAATACAGGCGTGATGAATATCAAATCAAATCAGTACTTTTAATTATTTGAATGGCTGAGCTTGTTAACGTTAACAGTGTTGAGTTGCGAACAATAGAGACACAGACAGAGGGAGAGAGAGCAGATAATTTTTTGCATTTTGTTCAGAGACTAGACTTGAAGAGATAGCAGCAGTGAAAAAGTAAAAACATGGAGATGTTTCTGCTATAAACTGGAGAAAAAAAAACAGGCAAGCCCCTTCACACAGCAGTACCGCTGTGCACTCAGTGTGACTCAGGACATGTGAGACCTTTCCAAATATCTGTCCCTGTCAAGGAGCTTGGTAGAAGTTGCACTTGGTAGAAGAGTAGCTGACGTTTTATGTCCATCAAAGAAAACCGGCATGATCAGCAGAATGCCTCTGTACACGTATTTGTACATATTGTTCCTCTGTTACGTATTTGCGTAGTGCTGACAGTGTCCTCCGTGATGTTGTATGCAAATGTCCGTGTCAGAGACGCTGTCACCTAACTGCGGAGAGACTTTTCAGTCATGCGTATACCCCAGGGTAGCAAAAGTCATCACAACAACTCCTGTACCCACAACAGAGATGAGTTCATCTGCACATGCTTGTCTATATAGCAAAGTCACATGGAGTTTTTTTTTATTATTATAATTTTTTTGTACAGAGAGATGTGACCATTGCCCAACTAATGTTTTATACACACTGACTGGTATCTGGATTTTCTTTTTTGTGAAACGTTAGCAGTGTGACATAATCTAGTCCTAGATATTGTGTCTCTCTGTGTGTGTATAGGTATGTATATAAATGATCAACTCAGATGTTAGTAAATTGCATTGGGATCTGGGGAATTCAGAGGCGGATTTGGACTACTTGCCTGTCTGACGGCGTGTGTGGTGTTCTGGTGCCGTTCTCTTGTGGCAGGCATCGACTTTTTTTCGGCAAGTTATGCTGCATTGGATTTTCTTCGGGATCAAACCAGACAGGGTTTATATAAAAACGTTGACTTAGTGCATTGTGATGTTTGCCCAGTTTTGCCGGCGCATGGTGGAGACTGTATCCCCAGAAATCCAAACCCGATCATCCAATCTGTGGAAATCCGTTAAAGAAACACTTAATGAAATGATGCTCTGATGCTGTGTCGAATTTAATATAGCTCACTCACCACAGTGCATGCATGCACGCGCGCACACACATCCAAATACAGCACACAAGTATCACAAAAGAGAACACCCTGGTTCTCACAGTCTGACCTCAAAACGATGAGGGGGTAAGTAGATGCATTAGAGTGAGTTTAGTCTGACGAACACTAAAGAGAGAAGCATCGCAAGCTAGCACACAAAACTTACTTTCATTTGCTGACATTAAACGTTGAGAAGAAAGCACAATCTGATTGCTCTTCCTGCACACCCTGGACACTAAGGCCAATTTGGGAATGCCAGTTAGCCTAATCTGCATGTCTTTGGACGGTGAGAGGAAACCGGAGTACACGGAGGAAACCCACCAACCACGAGGAGAACATGCAAACTCCATGCACACAGAGACGGGAATTTAACCTGAACCCTTGAGGTACAAGGTGACGGTGCAAATCAGTAAGACACCGTGCAGCCAATATAGTACAAGTATTTATTAATAAATCTAACACTGTTTACACTGTATATCCAGAATTTTATGTAGACGTCAGCTAAGAACTAAGAATAAAGGTCCATCTAAGGGGTTGGAGAGTGAAGCTGGATGCAGAAGAACGGCGGCGTTTATTGGAGAGATTTGAGTACCAGATTGTGTTGTATGTTGGCAGCGTGTGGATTTATAAACCAGATGCAGTGTAGAGCTTGTGTTGAATCTTGGTGAAAGACTGTGGAGAGAGCTGTCGATTGCAAAGGTTTGATCCCTGAATCATGCAGTAAACAGCGAGGTTGTGAGTCCCTGTGTTCCAGCTTTTAAAGAAACTCTACTCCATTCAGACCTTGTCATTAGTGTACACTTCATGGAGTTTCTATATTTATTCTTTTTTTATCGTTATCACATTGTTTGTTCTCTGTTGTAATTATCGGTTTCTTTTTGAGTCTGTTGTTGGTGATTAAATTAAATGATGATTATGACGTTATGACCCTGCCTGTAAAGTCTGTCGTAGCCTCTGCATTTGCATGTTAATTGGACTGAATCATGCATTGACGATTTACATGCTGAAATCTGTTGTTGTTCGTGTTGGTGAGGCCATGCACTTTATTTAGGTTCGGATGAATAAAAAATTAAAATAAAAAAAGAGTAACCTGTAATTCTTATTGAAGATTGTAATAAAAACCAGAACAGAATCACTACATTACTGTCTACCAGTATCGATGCTGGAGATGACATTGGTTGAAAAATCTGTCTGTATTCTTCTCTCACTGAACCCAGCTCAGTGTCTCCTAGACTCATCGTCAGCCATGGGATACGCAGCCTCGCATATTCTTTCTACTCTTTTCTTCAGAGATCTTTTGCATTTTGTCCACTTTTAAACCCCAAGCTTTGAACACAGTGGCAAAGATACAACACTGAACCAGAAAATGTACCTGCTGCGGCCTTTTCTGAATGGAAGGAGAGAAGATTCTAGTGTAGCTTACAGTGCCATGGGAAGAGGGGTGGGAGGAAGCGTTTGAAAGGAAGTCTCAACGCTATGAGGATCTGGTGTGGAACTGCAGGGACAAAGGCTGGCAGACATGGTTGTAGGTGGGATGCAGGGGCTTCCCAGCGCAATCAGCCTGGAAGCTGATGACAGACACTGGACTGAGGGGGGGTCTGGAGGGACAGACTGATAGAAAGTAGGCAGTGCGAAGACTTGGGAGGCAGAGAGAGAGAGCAAGAGGGGAGGAGTTGCGCTGGCAGCCAGGAGGGAGTGAGTAGTTGGTGGGCACCACTGCTGACCCGCCACCAGGTGAGCGTTATGGTGAAGGGCCGAAACACTTCAGGGTCGTCGGTAACCATCTGATAACACAACCTTCTGGCTAAAGACTCCATTCATTGCAAACTGACTGAAGGAGAAGCGTCCAAGGATGTATGCTGTCACAATATATTAACAACTTCTGTTTGTTCTTCATTCAACATTTGAAAATTTCCCTGAATGATAAAAAAAGTGAATTAATTCAAAACAGAAAACGGAGCCATCGGTTCAGTTAATTAAATCGGACGAACAAAGGGTTGATTTATGTGTCACGTATCTTTATCACGTAGCTCCAGTGAGCACATCACTGTGGTTATTGTTGCAGTGGTTTATTAGCGTATGCTCATGTTTGTCAGTAGGCAGTTGGTGGACATTCTACTTACCGCATTGTTTAGATATTTTCCTAGCACATTGCTAACGCCTTTACAGTGATATTTTTACATTGTTATATTTTCATGGATTGACTGGCATTCAAGTTACTTTAGATTTATTGCTGTTGTTTTTGTCGGGAGGTGATATTGTTTTCCAGTAACTTTGCTTATAAGATTAATACTGCTTGCCTTACTTGCTCTTATCCTGTAGCCGTGTAGTTTGGGACATTTTAGTGTCAAGCATTCACCTATGCTGCTACAGTCCATACGTGCCAGATCTGAGATACGGAGTCAGCCCGCCTCCCTAATTTTATTAAACTGAAAGTAGCAATAAAATAAAAGCGAGATGCGTGACATCTTTCTTCCTCAGGGCTGATCGTAAGTCAGTGCTGTTTGTCCTGGAGGAGACCAAAAGAGCTCCGTAGAACTAATCGAGAGTCAGGCCTTAGGGAAACCTAACCGGAGTACTTGTGTATTTCATAATAAAAGTATAAATCAGCGATGTTTAGTATTTGGTATTTGAGCTATACTGCGCTGTTCCTAACAAGACTTTTGTGTAGGACTGTGTAGTAATGACTGCTGCGCATTAAATCACGCCTCGTGAGTGAAGTCACTTTACACCAGCTGCACTGTTGGGGCAGCAATTTTTAGTCATCCATAAGCATCAGTTATCTCGTTATCTACAAGTATCGAGGTCTTAAAAGCTTAGAGGTTCTATGTGTCCTGTATACAGTTTCATTATGAGGAAAATAGGATGGACTGTTCTCGTAAGATGCAACATTATAGCCTTTGTTGCATACTGCATCACCAAAACTGTACTTTCATCTTCATTGCAATGTAAAAGAGTAATATTTGTCAGCACAAAGTATCACGCTATTATTTTTAGTAGTGGTATCTCCTGTTATTATTGCATGCTTTTTTTGGGTAGGGGGTGGGGGGGGGGGACATTGCATGCTTTTTTTGCATGCTTTTTTATTTTTGTGAAAAACCATTGGTCAAAAATGCAGGTAGTACTGTACAGGTGGATGGACTATTCCTTCTTCCCCTCCATGAATTGGGGGCTATTACTTTTTCTAACTATGGGATGTAAATCAAAACTAATTAACCCATTCTCAACTCGCTCCACTGAAAATAACTGGGCCTTAAAAACCTCACATCAGAATGTTCAGTTGTTTATCCCGACTGGTCCAAACAAAAATCTCTGCATCTGTTGCTGTGGTATCCAGGCACTAAGCAAGCAATCAATGTCCCACTGAAGGCAATGGGAATAAATATAAAAATATAATATTAAGGATGGGGTAAAAATACTTTTTTTAAACATTTTTTTTTTACACTTTTATAATAGAGATCAGCCAGTGACCAGAATTGGCTTGTTTTCATTTTGGTCAGCCGTGACCAGTGATCGTCCACTCAGCCTCAGATATAACCGGGTCTGCACTGAGCGATCAAGTGGCGCAATAGAAATGCATTTTTATGGCTTTACATTATCAAAAATCATTAAAATCCACCCATCTCCTCTAGTTTCTTCGAACTCTGTGAGCAAATTAGTCTGAAAATCCACTCAAAACACGACAAGCGCTAATTAGTCTTGTTACAAATCACACATGCTCAATATCAGGTTCAGTTTTGAGACTTCAGCGTTTAAAACTTTCGAGGTACGACAACTTCTTCTTTTTGAAAGGTTCATGGTTTTAAATTGTAATATAATCTGGGAAAACTTAATATGAAATCTGTAAATTTATAAAAACATCATACAGAATCACAATATTAATCGAATCAGCACTTACCTCATGTGATATTGTATCGGGTGGTGGACCATCCCTAGAAGATACCGGGTTACATTCTCAGCGTGTGAATCAGCCATGCAGCAAGGTCCATTGCTAAGATAACCAGGCCAAACCACACTCCACTATCTCTCACACACACAAACACACACACAGGTTAAGTAAAAGGCTTTATTTCAGGAACTGTATGGCTCAGAAAGGAGCCATTTTCACTGCACATGTCTTTTGTACCCCTTTACAATTTCATCAGGACTTGTTTGAATTATTATTTTTTTTAAACTTTTTCATGATTTCTTCCCCCCCCTAGTTAAGTCACAGATATTTCCCATGTGTTTTAGGGCACTCCCCTTCCCCATCAACTTGCAGCTACCGACAAGCTAGTTTACATGTAAACCAACTGACCACATTTTTTTTGAACCGCTGCTTACGCATTTAGGGTCACATGACACACATGGAGGAAAGTGATATCCGCCCACTTCTGTCTGTGCGAGCTCATAGATGCCCATAATTGGCAGATTGCCGTGGTTTCATCGCGATTCGATTTGCTTTAAGCAAATGACCTGGTGAACACACTTCTTTTGTGCCACTTGGGAGTTGTGTTAATCACTTCTTTAACAAAGACAGACAATATTGTTCTTAGATTCATGTAAATTTAAACAAACATAATAAAAGGCTGATATTAGTGTATGAAGAATCATTGCAGCCAACATCCAGTTTTGCTCTCTCAAGTTTTTTTTTTAATATGAATAAAATGTGACTATTGGTGTAATTACAATTTATTTTTCTAAGTACTCGCTTGTGCTCTCTCCCTTTTCCTGTTCTCTCTCTCTCTCTCTTTCTCTATCTACCATGGAAGTGTGTTCATATCACGGTGAAGGTGTTCTGTTGAATCTACACCCAGACATGATGTGCTGTGAAACCCTTGATTAGTGGAAGCAGAAAAATCAATCAAACCCAGTCATACCAACGTCAGAAACCCAGTGATTGGCAGAGTCCTGCTGGAAAAGGAAATTCTAAAATCTCCTGACGGACGGATGCGTTGACTTTTTGTACTTGATGAAACACAGTGGACTAAGTACAGCAGATGACTTGGTACCCCATATCTTGGTGTACTGACTCCAGCCTCACTCCATTCCTTGTGAAGCTCTCTCAAGTCCTTGAAACATCTTCTGACAATTCGTGGACATCCTTGTTGCTCGTGCACCTTTTCCTACCACACTCCTCCCTTCCAGTAAGCTTTCCATGAATATGCTTCGATGCAGCACTCGGTGAACAGCCATGACGATGAACTTCTGTGGCTTAAACTCCTTGTGGAGGCTATCAGTGATCATCTTCTGGACCACTGTCAAGTCAGCAGTCTCCCCCATGAGTACGCTTGTGTGTACCGAACTAGGCCAAGAGATATTTATAGTGTATGAATAGCAATTTTACTCAAACTCAAAATGAAATATTCAAACATTTTGAGATACTGGATTTTTGCTTTCCATGACTTGTAATGGGGGAAAAACAGTCTTGAAAGATTTAGCTTTATGTTTTGTTTTTTTAATTAAATGATTAAAGAAAATGTACTTTTTCATAATAATCAAATAAATTCACACTGCTTTTTTAGTATTTATTTATTTATTTATTTATTTACTTACTAATTAATTTATCGTTTCCTCCGCATTTCTTCTTGTCTGGTCTGTTCTACTTGTTATTGCATAATTTTTTTCCAGCCTCCCTTTTCTGGTCTGTTAACTACATACAGGTATGACTGATGTTTCTTGCACAGTAATCACATGAGCTACATTGAATTTTGTGTTCAGTTAGATTTTATCTTTATTTCTGCAGCTTTGCCACTGACACGGTTGCTCTACTTTCGCCATCGGGAGGGCACAAGGGTCAGAACTAGCAATGACGAAACCCCTTGAGCTCTTAGGCTTTTTATCTGTAATCATGTCTCTTCATGGCTTCTTTTATTCTCTTGTTTAAATGAGAGGAGAGTTTGTGAATATATCGGGAGAAAGATGCTGAGGTTGGAGCTGCCAGGCAGGAAGTCTAGAGAAAGACCAAAGAGGAGATTTATGGATGTAGTGAGAGAGGACATGAAGTTGGTTGGTGTAAGAGAAGAGGATGCGGAGGATAGGGTTAGACAGAGGCAGATAATTCGCTGTGGTAATGCCTGAAAGGGAACAGCCGGAATAGAGAGAAAGAGAGACAGAGAGAGAGAGACTTGGATTACCAAATGAAATTGGTTTAACCTGCAAACTACAAGGATGATATAAACTGTCATGAAAGCAGGGGCATTGTGCATTTCTTGAGTATCACATGAAAAGCGAGTGTAGAAGGGAAGACTGTATCTGAGAACTTTCACTGATCGTCTTTGCGTCGTTGGCGTTGATGAAGAGGAGGTAGGATTAGGATGGTCAGTAAGAAAAGGAAAAGTCAGATATTTGTTCTTTCCTGTTTAGTTCTTTTTTTTTATTTTAGTTTTCCTTAACAGGGCAAGATTGAAAAGCTGTCTAGTTTAAAAATAAAAAAGGAAATGCTCAGTCCCAGGAATGAGATGAACAATGAGATCAACAAATGCTATATTAATCTTCTGTCCTTCTGCATTTCACTTCAGCAACTGCGTGTCTGAATGTGCAGCTGAGTATGTCGCAGTCACTGTGGACAGTAGGACAGGAGCACATGTGAGTGTGTGTGATGGTACAGCAGGGCCGGCAGACGCACGAGTTACGAGAATCCAGCACAGAATTAAAGCTGGTCACTGCACTGCCTTTTTGATTCATTACATTTTTCGTGGGATGTAAATGAAACTCAAATGCAGAATAAAAAGTTAAGTGCTTTGGCAACTGGAGCTGTGAAGGTGCTACATTACTAGCTTTATTTATTTACATTTACTCGCTTCATCATTAAAAAATGTAAGTGCTTATAACCACTCAGTTGATTTATTTATGGTTTCTGTAGTGAACAGTGTGTTTTTGCTAGCAAAAACTGATGAAAAAAATGAATTTCTCTTTTTTCCTTTGTTTCTTTCTGAAACTGAATCAAGCAAAATCTTTTTATTATAAAGATTTTTTTTTTACACGATTTTGTTTCCCTTAACATACTTGACATAGTTCGCTTTTGTTGATTGTGTGTTTACATAACGTGTGATGTCGACCACATTGTTAACGCTTGTTATCAAGATATTAGAAGATGAAGAATAAGATTACATGCAGGCTCGAGGGGAGAAAAGAACATCCTGGTGGCAGTGATGAGCGTGTTTTCCCTCATCTGACTTGTTTAGTAGATATAAACAGCTATCTGCAGTTGTCCTTTTCAAGCAAAATCAAATAAATCATCATGAAGATTACAGCTATGTGGGTAAGCAGCAGGAATAGTTGGGTTTTGTCAGCAAAGCTACAATGTGTTCTGCCTTCCAGGCCAAAAGAAAAAAAAAATCCTCCAGGCTGTGTTCTGGTTCACATTCATGTCAGGAGAAGGACTGGTTGTTTGTCTAGAGATTTTCTCAACTGTTTACTCTAGCTGTGTTGCTTTTTGAAATGCTTCCCCGCCCCCACCAGCTGTTTACATAAGGCCCTTCCAGTGTATTATTGCACCTGCCAGATCCTCGGATCGTACCACCTGGTTAATGTTAAATAGCTCCAGAAGCAAGATGTGTTTGTTAATAAACACTGGACCTAGGGCTCCTTTGTTTACTGTAGTCATGGTGGCAGTCAGTTATTTAGAAAATATCAGCTCAGGCTTCCTTGTGTGGGAGAGTACTTAACCATGTGAAGACTGACGGAAAATGAAAAAAAAAAAAAGGCAAAAAGACAGAGGGGATGATGTCAAAGGTGTTCTATCTGTATATATTCTGGGGTTATTTTTGTAATTGAACACTCTACATTATGTTTTCGGATGGTTATTTACCAGAAACTGCAAAAAAAAAAAGGAAGGCACAATTATTTGTCTGAAATGTTTTCTTCTCATTCTTTGCTGAGGAGACGATATGTTCAAAGGCAAGGCAGACTTTCGATATCTTTGAAAATATTTTGTACCTTACTTGTAGTTTTTCTGTTCTTCAGTTTACACCTTTGCAAGATCTGTTAGTCAAAACCTGTGCTAGCGTTCACACTATATTCAGTGTGTACTTCCTGTTATAGATTTTTTCCTGTCTTAAACTGTGACATGAGAAGGCATCGATAATTATTAAACTGTCCCTGGTTTTAATTAGGGTATGTATTTTTTTTTTCCTTACAGCAACATGCAGGAATCCAAGACAGATCAAGCAGCCAACAGTAGTCCAGCTGGCCAGGATCGGGTGAGCTTGGGTGTGGAGCAAGTGACCAATGAGACGCCAGTAAAAACGTCTCCGCCCAGTACGCATCAGACACAACAGGTTTGTTTCATCTTTTAATTCACTCTGGAGTCATGTGATTTTATCAATTGAAAAAAAAAAGTTTTTGATTCAGGATCGATTTACATTTTTTAAAATGTAAATGTTTAGGTATACTTACAAATGATAAATAAAACTGGGAATTTTCTTAAAATATAACAGTTCTAGCAGAAAATAGTATTGCTTTTTCATCTTTTGAGTCTATGGCAGTAGGTAAATTACCGCCACCTACTGGACTGGAGTGTCTAGCAGAAGATTGTCCGGAATAAACGGTTATCACTTTGTAGCACAAATTATACAGCATTTCAATGTTTATTATATATGTTTAGTTTTTAATATTTTGCAATAAAGCTGCTTGACAGTAAACTTTTGTACTGTTGAATCAAATCTAATTGAAAAATTGCAATGCCCTCATAAAAAAATCGAACAGAATCAACAGTCTACTCGTGATTCACAGCTCTAGTTGACTCATGTTAATGTTTCATTGTTCTGGAATCAGGAGGGGTTCATAATTAAAATGATTTCTACCTGTCGTACTCACAGTACGCAACACCGTGATGAGCAACGATTTGTCATCCTGCCTTTAAACACAGCCAAGCACGGATATATCAACTAATATACAAGTGATCATTTTTTATTTTTGTTGAAGAAGTGACAAATCATGGGTAGTCACATTCTCACCTGTGGTATGGTTTCTTTAAAGAAAAATATTTAAACTTTTAACTGCTAGTATCTATTGTAGTCTTTCTCTCTATAGGATTTGCCTTATAGAGCCCTTACCTGACACTTTCCCAGAAAGTTTTTTTGAATTCTCTTTCATATCCCCCACCCACCTTGTCTTTTTTTTTTTTGTTTTTGTTTTTTTGTTTTTTTTGTAATATTGTGTGCGGGGGAGTTCGGGAGTTCCGCTAGGCCAGATGTTTGACCCTGCAGAAGTGTGAGGGGTCAGAGCAGGGAGGACGGTCTTCTTGCTAGCCATTTTGTTTTCATAACTGTCCAATTCCTGTTTCCTGGTTTTCGGTCTGTATTTACAGTGAGCAAAAACAGAACATAGATAAGAATGTGGAAAATAATTTCTTGCGCAACTGTTTAGTGCTTTTGTAATGATTGTTACATGCTTGGAGCTTCCTAATATTGTTCTGAAGCCTTTTACTGTGTATTTATGTTTACAGCTCTTGTTTAATGCTGTAACAGTCTTTTTCTTTTTTTTTCTGACGGTACACAACACATATTGCATTTCCAGGGTCCTGTTCACTTAATCATTAAATAATAACTGCACAAAGGATGTATGCATAATTCTCTGACCTAAACTTATCTGTTACCAAGAGCAGAGGTATTCAAACTGTGGGGTAAAGGAATTGCAGATGGAGTGCAGGTGAGAAAAAAAAAACAATAAAAATATACCTCCTTTTTTTTCAGCTTCACAATGGCTTTTTTCTAGGCTAAACCTTTTTAACAACAAATGCTGTCTTCACACATGGACTCCTGGATTCAAATGAAAATTTTTTTTCTGGAATTTTGAAATTTCTGTTATTCTACTGTGTGGCAGTGTCCTTTGTTAAGCGCACTATACAAATAAACTTAAATTCAAACCAATAATAGTCATTCGGCACTATTAAGGGTGCTCTTGCGCAACAAGAAGTGCTTGTCTGTTGCATGTGCTAATATTTTCTGAATGGGCGGGTTCAAACGCATCTGAGTGTAAATATCTGGAAATTAAACTGAAATTATCTTTTTTTTTCATCTTTGAGCTCAAAAGCAAATGTCTTTTTTTTTCTACAGCAGAAACAAAAGAACTGACCTTGCTATATTCCAATGCATTAAGGCGGGACTTTGTAAGGAATATTATGAATATTTTTAAGAATTTTAAGAATATTAATTATATTATGAATTTCACCAAAAAAATGTTATCTGGAATAATCAAAACTAACTTGAAGAAGAACGTTGAAAGGGATCTTCAGATTCTTTCATATCTGTACGGCTAGTTACAGTTAGTCATCCGACTCGTTCTGGGGAAAGAAAAGAGTAAAAATTTGTACTAACACACCATATCTTTGGAAAGATACCAACTTCATTTAGCTCAATGGGATTGCAGAAGCTTCATAAACCTCTCAGCTGAACTTTGTGTGGCAAAATGATAAAGAAGAAGACCTATAGGACATGTACTACTAATATGTACATCCATTTGTTTGCCTCATTTAAGACGGACTTGGAAAAACTGTATCTTTTAAATAGGCCTGTATATACGTAGTGTAAAATTGAGTGTTCTACCCCCTAGCCCCCATCCCCCCGCCACACACAAACACACACAAACCTAATCGCAATGACCGTTAGAAATCATGTGCTCTCCGCAGCCATCTTCCAACAGGGCATACTGTATATCTAGGTTTTTACAGAAGCAGGAGTCACCCAGTGGGTAATTTCTGTATATATGTGAACTACATTGATTTGTGAAAAGTCTAGGCCTGTACTGCATGCTTTTGTGCAGAGGATGATTTAATAATGTACAACAGTGCTATTGCTTCCTCAACAGAGTCAGAAAGTTGGCTTTCCTCCTCCTCGTATTGCACATTAAAGATATTATTGATGTCTGCCTGGTATGCAGGTGGCTACGTGTTGTGTTGGCAGGCGAGTTATGACCGCATTACACTGTTTGGATTTGAAAGTGTTTCCATTATGGCCGCGTGTTCATCATTCCATGCAAGATATGTCAAAATCCATAGTAAAAATCATTCAGTTGTCAACCAGATGGTATCTTGTCCAGAGCAAACCGATTTTTATAGTTTGAATCGCATAGTTCTAACATCCAGAAAAAAATATTTCCTTGGGTGGATACTGTAGGTTCGGGTTGTTATAACAATGCTCTTAGCTCAGCTGAGAAACTTGTTCGGAGCAGACGGATTCATGAAGAGCTCACCTGTGGGCAAAATTTGTGTATGTATAAGTTTATACATTTTAGTCAATCTGAAACATTTTAATTCAAGTCTTCACAGTCAGTGACCATAAATGACCAGATTGAATACAAAGAAAATTAAGTTCATTCTGTAAAATAAGTTTCATTGGATGTTACTTTGTATTTGTAATTTCGATGTGGAATGAGGATAGAGGTTAGGCATTTAGACTTTAAGCAGGTGGTAACGATCACGTTATCTCAGCCCGTTTAGTGCTAAAACTTACTGTGAATCAGAACGAAACATGAGGATCTGCAGTATTGATTGGTCATAAAATAATTTTTCACCAATTCCCCAATTTTCATCTATAAAGTACATGTAATTGACATCCTGGTACATGATTCGCATTAAACAGCCAGACAAATTAAATTTAAGAATTAAAGGATGTTGTTCAAAGCCACTAACTGATGCATAAATTCTTCTTAAAATCATATTGAGATTATTTTGACACATAGCGATTATGATTAAAGAACCATTTTATATTCAAACATTTTTATCTAGGCTAACATGAAATAAAGTTCTCATTGTTTATCCCCTGAAAAGTATTTAAAAAGTAAACAAGTACTTAAATAATTGACAAACTCTACATAGATTCTCATAAATTCGTATATTACCCCTAGTACATTGCAGCCTTTTGTGATGAAATAATTCCACAAGTCCATACTATGATTTCGATTTGAGTTGATTATTGAGTTATGGCTGTCAGTAAGGCTGTGCGGTTAAAAGTGCTTTAAATAACCATGTCCAGTTTTACTTGGCCTCCAGCTGCCTGTGGTTCAGACAAAGTCTGTTGTAATAGTTAAGAACGGATTCAAAGCTTGGTGCTGCATGTCTGGTTTGGACAGGATGTTTCCAGTCACGTTCTGCACGTCATGTAAAATTTCCCAATTTAAATTAGTCTGATTAGATATCTAATTAAAACTAAAGATTACACCAGTTAGTGAATTGTCCAGCTCTGCTGTCGCTTTGTATTTTTGTTTGTCTGGTCTTTACTTCCTGTAGACTGAACATGCCCATTGCTTTTGTTTGTAAAAAAATCCTTTTCTTACTTTTAAACTAAGTGTAATAGATTTTCATGACTGCCATTTTAGAAAAGCACAAATAAAAATAGATAATCCGCCATTTACCCATCTAAGCCTTTACTTTTAGACCGTATTGAACATTAGGTCTAATTAGGTATAAAATTTTCATACTCTCAAATGCTCAATAAAAAAATTTGGTAAACCTAATAGCAACAATATTCTGATAGTTAATGCAGTTTGCATTTCGGAATATACTGTATATATATATTCCAGATTCTGTGAAATGAGACAGCAGTCTATAGAGTTTATAATCACTCCTACTTGATGACTGAAAGTTTGTGGACAACTGACTGTAACACTCGCAGGTTATTTTTTAAACACCCCATTACAAATGAAGTTCTCCTTTACGGTTTTAAAGCTCCTTCAATCATCTGGGAAGACTTTTCACTACGTCTTTGGAAGTTGGCTCTGGGAACTTATTCAGCCACAAGAGCCTTAGTGAGGTCAGGTAGTGATGACAGGTGAAGGGACCTGAGGTGCAGCCAGCACTTCAACTCATCCCAATAGGGTTCTCTGAGTTCTTCCACACCATTCTTGGCATGTCTTGTCTAATGAGTGTAATGCCTTAATACAAAAAGTTTTGTGTTATCCATTAACCTTAACATGTGCTGATCTAGCAAAGGTTTTAAGATAAGATTACACATAATCAGGGAAGGACCTTCTGCTCACCTTGTATGTCTTCTGCCACCTTTGGCCATGTAGTATATCTACTCCACAGTGTTTTCTCAGAAGAATTTCTTTAAATTTTGTGTACATTAACCTCCATATCCTTTCTTGTGTTCACATGTAGATATGCGATGTAAAAACACGCTCAGCTAGGACGCGGCTAGTCCCGGGTTTTGTCTCGTTGCAACGAGGTGGCAGAGAAGCTCTAAGCTTTGTTGTAGATGGTTCAGGAACTGAAGATTTGCCATAGTTTGCTAATTAACACACCTGCTAATACTCAAAGACACTTACTTAGTGAATGTTTAATCAGACCTTAAATACAATTTAGGATGAATTTTTATCAGTATTTAAGGTCTATTTAAACATTCACTAAGAAACGCTGTTAAACTTTTTATCAAATAAAACATGCAAAAGTGATCACAGTACTATCTATAACAAATAGTGCAGACAAAGTTTAATTTAAAGAAAGGACATTTAAGAAAACATTCTTGACACAGTTTTGCTATGGATGGCACGGGTACCACTTTTGTACACAGCAGTGAGCCCTTCTTACTCAACAAAGTGAATGGGATCATGTCTTTCGTGACATGAAATACCACCGCAAGTGAGAAGTCAGCTTAGGGTGTTTTTCTTAAAATATGAGTTCCTTCCCCATTTTACTGAGTGATCTCAAACCAGCATGGCTGCACTCAGCACCAGAAATAAACAAAGTAATATAACTTTTTCAATATAAGAACATATATATACAGGCTCTCCAATGTTTTGCGATTTAAAATTCCGACTGGCAAAGCACCACCTAGGATGTAATGCAGCATTACGTTTTAGCCGGTAAGCTGTATGACGTCACCATAAATGATTGATGAAGATTTTGGAGAGAAATGGTTTTTATTTATTTATTTATTTATTCATGCTTAGGTGTCTTTTACAGTCCTTTTGTATAGCTATGCCAAACCAGTGAAATGTGACTGTGTATCATTAGGAGTAACACTATTATTACAACAATATTATGTGTGAGAATGACATGACTTAGAAGCTAAATTACATAAAAGGTATGGAGAGCTTTGAACAAAACCTTGTGGAACACCATATTTCACATTTTTAGACTCAAAGAATTGTATTAATGTTAAGCCAGGTAAGAACATATCTATTTAAACAAACTGTCTGTTTTTAAAGCTGTAAATAGAAACACATATGCAATGCGAAACAAACAGTGCTGATTGTATACTCTGATTCTCCCTGAAGTTCTGGTTATTATTCTAATTCTAAAATAAGCAAAACTTTGACAACCTTTTTGAATTATTTTGTGGTTTTAGGACAGGGTTAAAAACAGGTAAAGTATAAAACTATCTGTAATATTTCCAAAAGTAACAAATGGCAAACAGTAGACAGGAGATTTAGAGCAGAGCGTTGACGGGTGGAGCTTGTTTTACTCAAAATGACAAAGCTGAATCTAAAATTTACATGAGGAAGAGACTAGCCACGTTTGTTACTTCTTCACAGTTGTTGCTAATTTTTTTTTTACCAGTTTTATGCCCTACATGGCTCCAGAGGACAACTGAAACAATCGCCAATATGCCCAATGGTTTTTATGTTTGGACTAGTTTTGATCCAGACAGTGGCCAGTGGTGACCATCCTCCAGAAAAAAATGAGAGACAGAGAATGTCCTCAGATGCATGCACCAATAAGCAGCTGGCTAATTGAATTGCAAAACAATAGTTATTATGCCTTCACTAGCTGGCGTTAGCTGAGGCATAAAGTCAACTGAAAAGAAAATTAAAAGGCCAATTGGAAAAAAATCTCACTCTAGGGCAATCCCGCTGTCATTGATTATAGTGACAGCATCGGCCAGAGATGGTATTCTCTCTCTCTTCATTTATATCGCTTTATCCTGTGTACAGGGTCACGGGAGGCCTGGAGCCTATCGCAGGAGACTTGGTGCACAAGGTATGGTACACCCTGGACAGGGTGCCAATCCATTGCAGGGCACACAAACTCATATGCTATTACACACTATGCGCAATTTAGGAACACCAATTAGCCTAATCTGCATGTCTTTGGACTGTGTGAGGAAACCGGAGTACCCGGAGTACTGTGTGAGGAAACCCACCAAGGACAGGGAAAACACACAAACTCCCAGAGCCAGGAACTGAACCCTCAACCCTGGTTTACATCAGCACGACTACATGAGTTCACCTAGTTTCTGTTTGTCTGGAGCTCTGTCCCATCTGTTTTCTAATTTTGTCATAATGTTGTCACATTGTTCCTAGTTTTTGCCACTAAAAATCGCAAATTGCTCCAATCTGGAAATTTGCTGATTTTTATTATTTTTTTAAATACATCTTGTTGTTTCTGAGTGGTTGCTCAGTGGACAATGCACTGGGCTCCTGATCGAAAGTTCCTACGCCGGGTCCTTGAGCAAGACCCCTAACCTTCATTCACCCGTCTCAATTGTAAGTCATTTGAATAAAGGTGTCAACCAAATGAGGAAATGCAAATGATAATGCAAAACTGTAAAATGATCATGAGTGTGAATACAAGTCTATGGTTAAAAAAACAAGTAGAAAAGCCTCACAGTAACTGCACTTCTCTAAGGCTTTAACTTTTATGTGACATTATTAAGACCACTTGTAGTGAATAAGGCTGAAATAAATTATATTTTCATAATTTAAAAATAAATTGTCAAATCACTTATTTCGCTTTCTCTCAGTCTCTTTGTGTAGACTACAGGTTCCCATACCTGGTCCTGCTGTACCCCATTTTCTGCATGTTTTTTGTTCTCGCTCTAACAAACTCAGGAAGAGCTGCTACTCAGGTGATTAGTTGACTCAGATGTGTTGGAGCAGGAAACACTGAACTGTGTATGGGTTTGTGATCCAATAAGCTAAACTTTACTAAATCAGTAGCCTAAAGGAAGACGTTGCCTCACTGCTAGTCAGACTGAGCCAAAATTTAACTGCCAGAGTGTAATAGATCTAGTGAAATTATGAAATCGTCACTCTAGTGTTTCATTCCTCCAAGAGTAACCCTGCTAAAATGTCAAACCACTTCCTTATAGGAGGCTAAGGTCAGCTGGTTAGTCAGTTTCACTTAGCCAGCAGAAGCTGAAGATGCATTGTTGCACAAGTGCTTTCTTTTGAAATGCTTTTGTATCACTGATGCACTGATGTGAAAATCATCTCTGCTTTTCTTGTATACCACATGATACTTTTTCTAGTGACCCGTCTACTGCATTTTTAATTTAAAAAAGTAAAGAGTTTCATGCTGTCTATTTGTGGTTATTCCACTAACTGTACAAAGACACGGCAGATACAATGCTGATGTTGTCCCGTAGGGGTTCAGTACTGTTTGGCATGTTAACCAAGGATAGAGGGTCGTAGATTATGATATCTTCATGTTGTTGTTTGCAAAACAATGCTTCATGAAATATGTGATCTAGCTGGTTTTGTCCACTATCACTACAGTTCTAGTGATAATGCCTGAAACGTTGCCAAAGCTAATTTGCAGATGAATTAAAATGCTGCAGATCGTTTCATATTTTTGGTGCAGTTGTTTGGTTTCATTACACAGTCCTTCTGGGCGATCCGATGTTTTGTGTGCAGATGCCTTTACTGCAATTTGTTTGTTGACAGTCAGACAGTCATATCGCTGCTTAGCGCTGCAGCCACGGCAAACCTGTAGTACTAGTTTTTGGCATTTTCTAGATGACTTGTCATTTAATAAACGTACCAAAGGTAATGAAGGGTTAATTGTTCGAAGAAGTAGTGGGTTGACGGTACACTTGCACGTTCTGAAAAACAAAGACAGTACTCCTTGGAGACGTTACAAAGCCAATCAGGATTCTGTTATTGTTTTTTTGCATCTTCAGGCACTTCAAGTTGCTCAACAACAACAGCAACAGCAGAGTGGGGAGAAGTCCCAGAAGAGCGTGGAGAAGGAGCCAGGTACCCAGGTAGAACTGTAATCTTGTTTACTACTTACAACACACTCACACGTACAGGCACGTACACACCCTCATGCGCATGCAAATAAATATTATAATATTATGTCTGTAGTGTGTATATAAAAAAGATTTTTTTTTCATGTTTTGTTTCTCTCATCAGTTCCAAATGAAGTGCTCATTAAAAAAAAAAAAAAACTTTTTTTTTCGATGCTTCCATGTGTGTATACTGATTTTATAGCGCTGTTTATTAGAATGAATGGAGAGCAGGATTAATGGGTTAGGTCATGTCACTAGGCTAGGTTAAGCGTAGAGGGCGGGCTCTAGGTACGTGATTGGACACGTTCGGCAACCTGTAAATGGTGGAAGGAAATACAGGCAGGATGTGCCGTCCCATCGGGAGTCACACTCTGTCTGAATACTCGCACCAGCATGCTCACTACAACTGAAACAACACATGCTGCTGGACACACATCTTTTAATGGCAATGGAATTAACCAGGTTTGTGTTTACTAGGGTGTTTATGCATGAACAGGATGTGGTGTTTGCCATCTGTGAGCAGAAGTTAAATGGGATCTTTGTGTGTGTGTGTGTGTGTGGGTTTTAAATGTGTATGTACACTTGTGAACCTCGGTCATTCTGAAACTGTTTCCTGGTTCATTCAGGATGACTCCTAGTTTTCCGTGTGTTTACAAATGGGTGTTTAAGTTGGTAAACTAAATGGAGAGACGTTATTCATTCGGTTAAGGACCTCCTTGTATGAAGTAACTTTATTTGCTCTATGAAGATGAATGAGGTGCTGAGCAGAAGCGCCACGTTACTGCATCACTATGGATCATGCTCTGTAATTGAGTTGTGTCTTTCAGGGAAGCATCGATTTTTGTCATGAGGGAGTGATGAGCTAAATAAATGACTCTGGTCTTGTGATATCCGAGCGTTGATTCTGTCTTGTAAATAATAGCACTGCATCGCTAAGAGGTTTTCTCGTTGTCTGTGGTCGGTCATGTGCGGCTGCTCAGAAACGTAATCACTCTCTCTACAAACTCTAATGAACACAGCCCTGTTTTTTTTTTTTTCTTGCCTCATATTATGTCCTCAGATTGAAGCAAAAAATATTATTATTACATTTTTTGTTTGTTTGTTTCTCTTTGGGTGTGTGACCCAACCCAAAATGTTTAAAGTATTGAGAGCAGAAACAAAGGATTTGCTTTAGGACCGTTGAGGCTTGTTGATTTATGGGCCTGTGTTTTCAGAAGCCCTTGCTTGTTGACATGCTCACTCACAGGGAGTTGTTCTCTGACACACTGGCAGGAACAATAACAACAACAAAACACTGTTTGGACTTGTCTATCGTCATAGAGACAGCGCACATCAACGTTTTGGGAGACTGTTAAAGCAGAATTATCGCCATTAATTTGTCAGCACGTTCAGGTAGGGGGCCGAGGGGGATGCTGTCGTTGCTGTGCTCTGTTCCTCTAAAGTGTGCGCAGCCTTTACACACGACTCGCTTAAACGCACGAGACGATATTTCACATTCGAGCCAGGGTTAGATCTGTACGATGGCTCACACTTGTGCCCTCGCCTTGATAGTGTGGGAAAGTGTGTGCGTGAAGGTCAGCCGTTATATTTCACTCCCAGCTGCAGAGAAATAGTCTGGCGGCATGTTTACTCGCAGCTCAACACAGCCGGCTTTACTGGAACCCCGTGTTTGTTTGGGTTGTGGAGCCGTAATTAAAATGCAATCTCGAGGTTTGTTTTCACAGTTGCTGTGTACCTCAGTGGATGCATTGTTTATACAGATCCATAAATGTCATTTTAATGATTCTGTTTATTGTAAACAGTTGAAAAAACACTGCGTTTGAGTGTTTAGTGCATTATTGTGTGTGTGGATTAAAAAGCAGTAATAGCTTCGGGCTAAATGATGCTTTTTGAAGCCGGTACATTTTTGAGTAGTTGTATAACCGTACTTCTGTTTTCTTGTCAAGCTGTGTTGCTGTTAGTGGTTGAATTCATATCAGAGAAAAGTCTAAATAAATAATGCATTTAACTTGTCAGTGTTTTAACAAAGATGTTTAACTGTTTACATATGCAGCTGTTTTTGATGTTTTTTTAATTCAGACTTAACTATTTACTGACTGCAAAATCTAGAAGACTTTACCAATGCTGAGTTTTTTTTTTTTTTTTCCCAATCATTGAAGGGTGAAGTATTTATACACACTATAGCCAAAAGTATGCGGACTCCTGACCTTAACCCCACTGTGAACACCTTTGGGATGAGCTGGAGCCCCCTCACCTAACATCAGTGCCTGACCTCACTAATGCCTTTGTGGAGGAATAAGACAAATCCCTCTCAGCCGCGCTTCCAAATCAAGGGAAACATATATATATATATTTTTCTAGATGAGTGCAGATTTTTATAAGAGTCAACTACATCTGGAATGTGGAGGTTGTGGTCCACAAACCTTTGGCCATGTATTGAATGTGTTAAGGTGTAAGAAGGTCTTGGAATAATAATACCATTTGGTATGCAGCGTTCACACTGACCCTGTCATAGTGAGTGCAGTTCTACTTAAAATCCCAGCCTTTATGTGCTGTGCCGTGACCGGAGAATGTATGACTGTAGACTAATTCTCAAAGTGAAACTAGCACCAAAGCTGACAGACTCAGATAAGAATTAAGTGTGATTCTTTATCTTGGAAAGCAAATATATGTGGCACATGAGGCTGAGCAAATGATGTTTTATATATATATAAAACTTATATCACATTGCTACTAACTGTTTCCTATTACATGTACATTTATATGCTTTCTCTTACTGGCATCTGTCAGGATTACGTGTGAGCTTAAACATGTAGAAGTTTGAAATGTTGGCTTTTATTTATTTATTCCAATATCAAGTTGAAGACGGCTGTTGACATCATTTAAGCGTAGACCCTTTTTCGACAGGCCACGTGTGTGTTGCGCAAGAATCTTTACGAAGTGTTTGTGTTGTGCAGGTGCCCGTTTCGCTGACCATGGTGCCCCATCAGGTGATCACGCCTCAGCAGATGCAGCAGATCCTTCAGCAGCAAGTCCTGAACCCACAACAGCTCCAGCTGCTGTTACAGCAACAACAGGCTCTGATGTTGCAGCAGGTCCGTACAGTCATCAGTCAAAACAAGAGCAGTTCAACACAGTCCTGTGTCATTAGATCAATTGGCAGTTTGATTATAAATATACTAAATGATTGTTACCACATAGTTCTTTGTACTGTCATGAGTACACGGGAAGCTAAATAGCGTTCGTTATAACTGATGTTTTGCAGCAACAGCTCCAGGAGTTTTATAAGAAGCAGCAGGACGAGCTCCGACTTCAGCTCCTCCAGCAGCAGCACACCGGCAAACCCAGCAAAGAGGTGTGTAGTACACTCTCCTGTATTTCACACTGCATTTCTTTTTAAATTATGTGTCGTTTCTGTGTGTACTGGTTTTCGAGGTTGTTTTACTGTGCGTTACAAGAATCCGGATTAATTAAGAGCAAGCGAGTTTTCAGGAAAAGCTCAGGTGTAAATACAACCACTCGAGTGAAAATTCAAAGAAATTTAAATCCAGTGGTTGAACCCATATCAGGTCTCAGACACATTTTAGCCAGACGTTGTTAAAATTTACATGCATCAGTCTCATCAAATGACAACCGAACGCACATGGTCCATGACCGCCAAGGTCTGTGCTTTTAAGTGAACAAGACTCCACACAAAAATGTCATCTTTGATGTGGCCCCAGTCTTTTGCATGAAACAGCTGGAAATAAGGAACAGCACAGTTGGTGGTTATGAGCTGATTTGTATATGAAGCGTGATTCGGCAATCTGATATAAATCTGGATAACTGGAGATGCATTTGACTACAAGTGTAAATGCATGTGGTTAAAATGTTATCTGAATACATTGCAGACAAAAGATGCATGGACTGGCCAGGTGTTAAACAGGATCAAAGGTTTTAATGTAATTAGTCGGTAGCGTAATTGTCTACAATCCTGATCGGCCTGATTTACAGTTCTCTGCGCGCTGGCAGTAGCATGTGCAGTGATATCGCACTGTGTGAATGTTCTCTCTAGCAGCAGATGCTTGCTCAGCAGATGGCTGTTCAGCAGCAGCTCCTCTCTCTTCAGCAGCAGCATCTGCAGAGGCAAGGACTACTGACTCTCCCGGCCACAGCGCTCACCTCACTGCCCCAGAGTAAGAACTGACATGGTTTCATTCATTTCTGTTCATTTTTGATGCTTAACTTTTTACATGCAGACAAAGATTTCAACCTAAGTTATATTGCACTAATGCTGGCTACTGGAGACTTAATTTAATTGACAAAACTTTTTTTATTTTTTATTTATTTTGGATAAACTTATAAAATTGAGGTGATAGTTGGGTGGTAAATCGTCTGTTACGTTAAACAGGTCTGTCTCCTGCAGAGCTCCAGCAGTTGTGGAAAGATGTGACCGAGGTTAGATCTGAAGAAAACAGCAGTGGTGACAAATCGCCCTCTTCTTCTTCTAAAACGCCTGTTCTTAACCAGCACCCCAGTACCAATGGACACCACACACCCCGGCCAATCAGGAGAGAGAGGTAGGACCAAGTGCTAATATGGTGCCTAGTAAAAAAGTTTATCATCTAAATTCCACAGATGTAGAGTTTGATTGTAGATGTGGAGTTCAGTTTGTCAATAATCAATTTACCAGATATCTCAGTACTGTTAACCAACATATAAATGAGATGTTTTCAATTACCTTTAGTGGAATCGGTTTGATTTGGTATTTCAGGTGTTTTGTGGTTCAGGAAGAAAAAAAGAAAAGTTGAGTAATAGTTTGCAGACTGACATATTCTCACTTGAGCAGGTTATTGGCATGTCTCCGATTAGGGCAAGGTTGTTATTTTGTAGATGAACGACTATGAGTCTAGAATAATAATTTATACCCTGCAGGTCTGTTGATGCCTGGTGTACAAACCACATGCACACACTTGCTTTTCTGTTTTGCTGAGGACTTGTTTATTAATATTATTCAAACTTTAGTTTAACAAGGGCTCTAATATTGCAGAAGTAGATTTTCCTGAGCCTGTAAAGTTGTGACTAGTCTAGAATCTTTATTAATCAGCTTCTCTGCATCATGCCTTGCTTTGAACAAAGTGTCCGACTGAGATGATATTCTATAAACGCTGCATCAACTCTACATTTGCTTCAAAGTTTTATGGATGTTGTTTCAACAAGCATCAAAGACATATTTATCAGTCCAGTGTTTATCGTCAGTATAAACTTGTTAGATTTCCTCTCGATGTATAGAGGAGGGATTTTACTTCTTGTTTTCCATGCAGGTTTAATGATGGAATTAACTGTTATTAGCAAGAATAAATAAATAAAAAGTACATAGAATAACTTGCTTTTGAACTTGGGCAGTGGTTAAAGAAGCTTCAGACTTGTAGTTTGTCCATTCAGGATTCAGCTGGATTCAACATCAGCTGTAGATTACTCAGTAGCCACAGTTATAACTCCTGTGATAATGATGATACTCATGATGAAGGGAGCAACAACATTAATAGTCACACTACTTCTAAATCTGCCCACCGTTGGCTACATGATGTGAGTCATGTATCTTTTCTAATCTTTTCTAATTGTATTGGTTAATTATTTGAAACAGCTTGGAGTAATGTGACCGTGTCTGTTACTTAGCAACCTCTGGTCAGAGAAGTGATACAGATTTGGTGACAAAGCTCCGATGTTACAGCATGGCTTTCCACCAGTCTGCATGTGTGGTTGAAGCGAACTGCTATATAATTGAAACCTTACCGTGTTCACGAGTCCTAGAAATGTGCAAGGCAGTGTTGGGTTATTTATCACTATACTGAGCTCTACAAAGCTCTGATCTATCAGAAGACCACAGCATGCAAACGAAAACAGAGAAATATCAATGCTTAATCTTGAATCTGGCGAGTCACAGTTTTATAATGGATGTTCTGACGTGACATGCCAGAAGATACTACAGTTGGTAAATGTACAGTGTTAATACTAACAGTGTTTGATCTCCTCTTTATGATCACGGCCTGGTAGATTTATTTCTTATATCCCTTATATTTTATTTCCTGGTTATATACTGTTTATACATAAAAAAAGTAAACAAACAAACGACTGCTTGGTTGTTGATGTATGATAAGGTTGTGGAAGATTGTGGTTGACTCCTGCAAAGCACGTTAAGGACAACTGTCATTGCATCGTGTGTCCTTAAAACCGTCCTTTCTGCTGTGTGTCTGTTATTGTTTGGTTGAAGTTGTGGTTGCTGATATTAGTTCAGGGTGAATGCTCAAGGACTGTGTGGTCAGGGTCATGTGTCATGTAAATTCTGTCCTGGCAAAGTGACGCCTGAAACTAAAACCTTAAGTGCATCCAGTGACATGAAAAGTGAGGTCGCATCCTTCTCTTACTGAAGATGTGTTATGACTATTTTTTTCCTTTTTTTTTCTTTCTCTTTGACCATAATTGAATGGAGTTTTAAGCTCTAGTCCCTTTGCCTGCATTTTCTTTTGAGAAGCACACTAAAATAAACACTTCGCACTTTCACAAGTGATAAAATGAAAAGTATTTACTTTAAATGTTCTGTTTTTTTTGCCTTGCTGTAAATATATTCTTAGGCAAAATGATTAAACCACTTGATTAAATTAACTGCTACACAGATAAATGAAATCGAATAAATAAGTTCAGAGAGGTGGTTAAAACTCTATCAGAGTGAGTCATTGCTGTGTTTATTGTGTTGCTGTGCTTGGATGTGTGGGTTGGGAATTTTAGATTTTCATCAGGTTCAGTGAGCAAATAACTCTGTAAACAAATTTTATTGTATTTGCATTCTCTTTTAAAGCTGCATCATTTGTTTGTCAAATGTACTATGTATCATTTTTGACTGCGCAGGTTGTGAGATAATTTGTTTATATGAGGCAGAGCAACCGGTCTGGAACATAAAGAGTGAAGGGTCACCCCAGCTATGGTTTCTCACACACAATAGTGTATTCCAGTTACATCAGATGGTGGACTGTAGTATATGCGATGAATATTTAGTTTCCATCGCCACCAGCCTGTCTCGCATAATGCAAGAAAACAATCAGATTTAGAATTATTGAGTTATTAGGTTTTCATATTGAACGTTAGGAGAGAAATACAAAGTTTTAATCAATGCAAATTTGTTACAATAAAATACTTACATCCTGGGCCTCTTTGACTGCTGGCTCTTTGAGCATCTGTACAACCACAGACTACCAATGATAAAGTTTTTTTTTTTTCTTCCTCAGCTCATCTCATTGTGTGGCCGCTACTATGACATTTGCCCCCATAAAAATGTGCATCTGAGGAGAGGTTAGGTTAATGTGAAACTCATGGGACAGCTTTAAATACAGTAAATGCAATTGTAGTTTTTTTTGTATATTACAGGTCTGCGATTAGAAGATGGTTATTGTATTAACTAAAATAGAGATTGTTATATTGCACAGTAATACTCTTAATAATATTTAAAGTAACATTAAAAGACTGATGTTATGAACATGCACAGTCTTACACTGAGTTAAGACATTTTTCTCCTTAATCTGTCACCTGTCTTTTATAATAAACTTTTTGAGACTTTATTAATACGCAAACTATAGTATACATGTCATGTTTGTTTTTTTTTTATGCTGGGTGTTTGGCACGATAGAGATGTGTTGATTTGTTTTATGAGTTTGAGTATACGTTACACTGGATAAAATTACGTTACTGTATGGATAAAACCTAATGTTATCACATAGTGCATGACTTGAACTGACTTGAATTTGCTCTATGGTTTGTGTTGCAGTTCACAGGAGGCTCAGAGCAATCACCCTCTCTATAGCCATGGTGTGTGTAAGTGGCCCGGCTGTGAGGCTGTATTAGGAGACTTCCAGTCGTTCCTCAAGTGAGTCTCTATTCCCCGTTTTCTTTCTGTTCATCACCGGTTATGTCTTGTTCTTCTCATGAGCAGAGAGGTGGAGCCAGAGTAATTAAATGTGTTATTTTATTTTTGGTTAGGCAATGACAGACATGCAGTTTTTTTTCCCTTCCTGTCTTTTTTTTTAAAGGCTTGTTTAGAGGCTTCACACCCTTGAACTGATATTGTCTTTCATCACTTAGAAACCAACTGCTGTTGAAGAAACTCAGTATAGACTTGTTTTTCTCACCATCAGGATAGCAATAAATGTCTGATTAATTAACTTTTGAAACACAGCACTAAAGCACTTTACAAAGAAAATCCAAACATTTCTTTCTCTCTCCCTCTCTCTCTCTCTCTCTCTCTCTCTCTCTCTCTCTCTCTCTCTTTCTCTCTCCGTGTTTCCTTCTGTTGTTTCCTCCTGCCTCCCTTTGTCGGCTCGTTTCAATATTTGCTTTCTTTCCTTTTTCTAAAATCCCCCACCTCTCTCTCTCTCTCTCTCTCTCTCTCTCTCTCTCTCTCTCTGTCCCTTTCTCTTCCCCTCCTTCCCCTGTGGTAGAGGAGTGGTGGGGCCCCTCAGGGTTGAGCTGCACCGCTCTGTGATAAACAGTGTACCCATGGTGATGGTGGCCCATCCCTCCCAAAACAAACAGCAGGAGGATGTTTATGCGTGCCCCCTGCGCTGACCCTGACCCCTGCTCCCTCTCTGCGTCTCCGCCCTGCCTTATTGCCACAACACTGCCTTTGTTCTGCAGCTCCACTCCAAGTCAGGCTATTAAAAACACTAAACTAGCACACATCATCCTGGCCTCGCCCTGTGTGCTCTCTGTGTACATTAATATTTCTCTTGTGTAAACCTTTGTTGTTCCCTTCTGGAGTTTTATACTGTTAAACACTGATAAGAGGCACAGCAGGTTTCTTCTCAAAGAAAATATTAGTAAACAGTAATAAACAGTGTTCTGAATTGTGCGTGTGTGTGTAATGCTTTTTCTGAAATACATGTCTTCTTAGGAAGAAGTCAAGTAAATGGATTGTAGTGTTTTATATTTGTAATTTGCTCAGTTTGAATGCGTGTGATTTTTAGCTAATGAAAAATATATGTAGGGGGTTACATTCTCTTTGTGTTTGCGAGTTTGTCATAGATATTTAAAGTGATGTTTTGATCAAATGTTCAGCCAGGACTGGTTTAACTGGACAGTCTAACTTTGATTACTTGGACCGTAAGTCTATATCTGAGTTTTCCGTACAACCAGACAGATTGAAATGCAGAATGTCAGGTTATAGCACACCTTAGACTAAGCTGCCCTCTAGTGCTTAATGTTATAATCATAGTACAGTACTTTAGCAATCTTACTTGGCCCAGCTGAGTTCTTTCTATTATATCTTAATAAATGTGTGCTCTTTTTTCATAGAACAAGTATTCCTTGAATATCCGTCCCTTTAATAATGCATTGTTGTTGTTGTTTGTTTGCTTTTAATAAATACTGGCTACCTCGTTTCCCTGCAGGCACTTAAACAGCGAGCATGCACTGGATGATAAGAGCACGGCTCAATGCAGAGTTCAGATGCAGGTTGTTCAACAGCTTGAACTGCAGGTATGCTTTTAACAGTGAGCTAATCTTTGAAAGTGACTCAGATCTCAAGTAAACAACATTTCTTTTATATAATGAGTAATGATATGGTACTAGAGAGTAGAAAATAGTACATATAATACCCAGTTCAGCTACTATAAATGTGCTTAGTTTTCTTTTATAAATGGATAGACAGACAGACAGACAAGACAGATGCTTGCTTTATTGGTCCCGAAGGAAATTCCAGGAAATATTTCTAGTTAGTTTAAAAAATAAAAATAAAAAAAAAGGTTAAAAGTCATGTATAGCTATAAAGAAACAATTCTTAACAATTTCTTTAACTATTATAACTGATAACTATTCATCATTATTAATTTTGTACTTTAGAAGGAGTTAATTTATGTATGTAAGAACAAAAATAATCTGTTTGAGAAGTAGCAGTACTGTTATTCATTATTGTGTCCCCCAAACAGCTAGCAAAAGACAAAGAACGTCTCCAGGCCATGATGGCCCACCTCCATGTCAAATCTACTGAGCCTAAACCAACTCCCCAGCCAGTAAGTACACTAGCACCTCTCGTAGACCAGCTTGTTGATTTATAAGGTATTGGATACAGGTTTACTCAGTTTAACGGTTCTGTCCAATGTGCAAAGATGGAATCATGTACTCGGGTATGTTTAGAAAATTTGACTGAAATCTCAAGGCCGTATGAGATTTCCAGTAATTGTAGATTTTCTGTCTATTCACAAGTTACATGTTTGAATGGCATCACAGTTGCAGCTCATTAAGCTAAAATGCTGGTTGCATCTGTTTGTAAAAGATCTAAACTTCAGTACCTGTGTTTGTTTAGATTTATAATATTCACAGTGTTTTGAGTGACTCCGAGCTCTTGTCAGTTCTTTAAGAGAAATCAATCTCATCGTTTTAATTTGGTGTTTTTTTCTGTTGACAGTTTATAATGAAATAGTCTTTCATATTTTCACACTGATTGATTTAGCTAAAACTCTAATGAATGAATGTGTGGTTGTTAAAGGTGAATTTGGTTTCCAACCTCACACTGGCTAAGGCCACTGCTCCCAAGCCCACTCCCTCCATGAGCCTTTCCCAAAGTGCCACGGCACCATCGACACCTCTCACACCACTCCCTCAGACTCCCAGTGTCATCATCCCCAGCAGCATGAACGCCGTGGGGCCCATCCGCAAGCGCTATTCTGACAAATGCAACCTGGCTATGGACCAAGGTCAGTTCTCATTTATAACCACCTTTAGTCTGAAGCACCCGAGTCTTGTTTTTATAACCTTGGATGTTTATTTGCATGGTATTGCGTTAACTCACCAGGCACCGTGCTTTTTTTCTTTCTTTAGGTTATAATATCACAATAATAAATAATCTTCTACATCTAATACTGTTGTTCAGTAGGAGCGCTAGATTATTTGGAATCAGAGAAAACGAGCATTTTAATCTCAGGCAAATGATATATGTTGTATAAATTGTCCCCTTTCCCCTTTTCTGTTGCTCCTCAGACATTGTGCAGAATAAGGAGTTCTACCTGAGCACTGAGGTCAGACCCCCGTTCACATACGCAGCGCTGATAAGGCAGGTAAGGAGCGTTCGCTTGCCTCAGCAGGCCTTATTCTCAGCGGAGTAGCGCACTGTACTGGAGTTGGAATCTCTTCAATGTCTTCAGTGATGTATAACCAGAATGTAAACTACTGTGGGTGTCTGGACTGTTACAAATAGATAGAAAAAAGGTTAATTCTGTACACCTAGTAGTAATAGTACATAAAACAATCTTGACACTTGGCAATACTTAATATTTAAATTGTGTTCTCTATACTGGATGTGTGAGTTGAAATGCTAACTTGACAAAATCGTTTAAGTCGAAGATTAAACTAAGTAGTATTCAGTCTTCTTTGACCGTACCTGCATACTAGTTTCAGACAAACTGTGAATGAAACTAGCATGAAGTAACATCCTCAAATAAATAGTCAGTTCCTGTGTAGTTAGTATGTAGATACAATCACAATCAAAAAGATCATTTTGTTTATAACATTTCTGTGAGAGCCTTGATGTGCTGTTAGAAAGAACAGAATTTACTCGTCTAATTGGAGCCTAAACTGACTTGATTCATGTATGTATTTACACTGTGTACTACGTCTGGTCTGTTTTTAGTACGGCTGTGTTTCTGTAAACACTTGAGAGCAATTTGTGTAGGTGATCACATAGTTGCCACCAACATGTCCACTAGGGGGCATAAACTAAACACCTGAATAAGCACCGTCCATATTTTGGTAGAACATTTTAAAATGAGCAAAGAACTGGATATGATACAATAGTTTCCTAATACACTTGTTAACAGATTGTAAACAACATATATTTTAGGTAATAAGGTAGAATTAATGAATTGATGAATTAATTATTGTGTGAAGTAATATCAAGAAATTTGGATTGCTGAAACCTTGCAATCAGACGTTTTTATCAAATGAAGCCATGTTACAAACTGTAATCACAGTACGTGCGTGCATGAGGTTTATGCCACTGGAGATTTGTGAAGATGCAGACCAGCTCTTTATCTCCTTTTTTTATATATATAATACAGCCTTATATGCTATATAAGTATAGTGCTGCATGACAAGTTTAACCCAAGTGAACTTAATCACTTAATGTGGAGAATCATTATATTCACATAAAAAAACAAGTAGTGAGGTGTCTTCAGCTAAAATGTATTCAAGACAGCAGTGCATGTCAGGATTAAAAAACAAAACAATTTTGGTAAAGGGATAGATACATTTTGTTCACAAAGATCTGGTTTGTAAGTTCTGTTTCTTTAAACATGTTGTGCAGTGTAAACATTAGTGAAATGATTAAATTGATTGATTATTCTGAATAAATTTTTTTACAGGCGATTTTCGAGTCCCCAGAAAAGCAGCTAACACTAAACGAAATCTACAATTGGTTCACTCGGACCTTTGCATATTTCAGACGCAATGCAGCGACGTGGAAGGTAAATATTTCTTGTTACAGTACTACATTCACATTTCAGTACTGTGTTGTTGTTTTGTTAGATGAGTCAAAGGAAAAAATCTGAAATGATGAAATGCTTCCATCTATTTGGCTTGTAGAATGCAGTACGGCATAACCTCAGTCTCCACAAGTGCTTTGTAAGAGTGGAGAATGTGAAAGGAGCTGTTTGGACTGTGGATGAACTGGAGTTTCAGAAGAGAAGACCTCAGAAGATCACTGGGTAAGGAGAACCATACTGTGCAAAAGCCAACACTCATTTCTTTATATTTTGCTCCCAATGAGCCAGATGTTGTTGTATTTTTAATGTAGTCTTGAGGAATAGTTCTGTAGGCTTCCTGAGGGAGCAAGTTTTCAGCTCTTATTTTTCGTCCAGTCACTGTACCTGAGCAGTTTCAGAGGAATCCTTTTTATATAAGTTAAGCTACACAGTGACCTATGAATCGTTTAAGCATAAACCCCATTTAACTTACAGTAAGGCATAAACCAGTGAGAAACAGGTGCAGGTGATAACGGATGATCGGGAACGTGATTAGTGTACTGGTGATGCTGAATGCTGAGTAGCTGAAAAAGACGAGAGGAGAAATGAGGTTGCTGCTAAGGTTGTAACATTTAACAAGCAATTTTAAAAAATGTACCTTTAGGCAGGTTGTAGCCTGTCACATTAAAACATTGGTTCCCATTTCCATCATTTAATCTACATGTTGTTGTTCTTTCGGCTGCTCCCATCGAGGGGCCGCCAACTTGGCACAGGTTTTATGCCCTTCCTGATGCAACCCTCCCATTTTTTTTTTTTGTCCGTGCTTGGGACTGGTCCAGTCACTTTAATTTGGGCAGGTGAGAAACCTACCACTGAGCAACCAATGCCCATTAATGTAACCTACATAATTTTACTCACTCACTGTCTATACCGCTTTATCCTGTATTCAGGGTCACAGGGGGCCTGGAGCCTATCCCATTAGACTTGGGGCACGAGGCAGGGTACACCCTGGACAGGGTGTCAATCCATCACAGTGCACACACACTCATTCACTCACTACGGGCAATTTGGGAACACCAATTAACCTAACCTACATGTTTTTGGAATGTGGGACGAAACCGGAGTACACGAAGGAAACCCACCACGAACATGCAAACTCCATGCACACAGAAACGTGAATCGAGCCTGGCCGGAGAGGTGCAAGGCGACAGTTATAACCACTACACCACCGTGCCGCCTACATAATGTTATTTAATTCTACGTACAGAGAAATTAGGAGTGTCTCAAGACTTTTGCACAGTACTGTACATTTTAAACAGGAACAGAGCTATTGAAGAAAGATTGTAAGACACTTGACCTTGCTGTGACCCTGTTTAGGAAAAAATTTGAACAGGTCCTCTGCTGTGGTGATTTCGTATAAACCCGAAAACACTGCTCAGTGGTGCAGGCATGAAAATGTTCACTGCTTGCAAATAGTGTACATGTTTATTATTCCTGATGTAATTTTGTTTCTGTAGATCGCCCTCTCTGGTGAAGAACATCCAGTCAAGTCTCGGCCAGAGTCCTGCTCTGTCTGCTCTACAAGTAAGTAAAATGTGCTAGGATGTTTAAACAGTCAAAACAATAAAGTGTGCAAGCAGTTCAAAGATTACTTACTGCTCCATCACTGAGCATTCATCATGAATCCATTTTTTCTTACAGTTTGGGGTGCAGATCAAGTGTTCCGTTGCAGTTTATGTAAAGTTTCTGTCACAGTGTTGATTATTTCTTGCTGAAAATGATGTTTGAAATGAATAATTTTTTTAACTAGCAGTGTTGCTCAGTGGCATTGCAGCTGAACAGCCCGTGTATGATGTGCCTATGGAGGCCGTCCGTAGGACTATGAGCAGCTATGACTAAGAAATTGAATTCTTTCGATGGACTCCGTGTTGGTGATGGGTCTTTAACGTGACTCAGAAGAACGAGTAGTCTCAGAGAGTGATTCGTTTGTTTTCTACTGAGTGAGCATGCGCAAAGCATTACACAACCTCCGTATGTTCTGTACAGGAAATACAAATGAGTAGTTACCTCTTTTTTGTCACGTGACTCCCATTGATGCTATGAAGTGCAGAACACCGGAAACATAATTGAGCGGTTCTTCTTCGCGTGAGTGCTCCGGTCCGAATCGTTCGTTCTTTTGTCACGTGACTCTCATAGGCTCTAATATTGTAAAAGAACAAACGACTCGGACTAGAAGATCTGAGAGGTCAGCTGCTCACTGCTCACAGGGGGTGTGTTTTATTTCTGATCAAAAGAACGGAATGAACCAAATGACTCGAAATAAGATTCATTCATGATGAATGAGATTCACAGAACCGAGTCACTAAAATGATCCAAACCTCTCATCACTACTCCATGTGTGTTTGGATCCTGCTCATGCTGCTGAATGTATGTAAATTTAAACAGAAGAAGATAAAACTAATGTAACGGATGCCTGCACGTTTATATCTGGAATATAATGTCAAGTTTAAATTGCTTATTTTTACGTACAGCAGAAACTCTTGTAAGTTGTAAGACTTGTAAGTTGTAGGTTCAAGGCAGCATGGTGTTAATGTATGCTTCTTTTTTTTTTGGTTTTCTTCTTCAGGCTGTGATGGCGGACAGCAGCTTGCCACTGTACGGTTCTGCCTCTGTAGGAAGCTCCAGCCTCAAGGCTCTGGCCAGCATAATGCACGAAGAATTAAGTCATGACCATGATGACGGATCTCACAGTGACTCCAGCCTTGATCTGTCTCCTGTGTCTGCTCTGTGAGTGACTTTTTAGCTTCTTACCTCTACGCTTAGATGTGCGTGTGTATATTTGCCAAAAGTATTTACTCACCCATCCGAATCATTGAATTTGGGAGTTCCAATCAGCTCCACGGTTACAGGTTGTATAAAATCAAACACCTACTGTAGGCATGCAGACCGCTTCTACAAACATTTGTGAAAGAATGGGTCACTCTCAGGATCTCAAGTCCAATAGCCCATAGTCAATAGCTACAGACCTCCAAACTTCACATGTCTACTCAAACTCAAGAACAATGTATAGCCAAGTATCACCAAGTGCAGTGCAAAGCATCGGATACATGGTGTAAAGCACGCCGCCACTGGACTCTAGAGCAGTAGAGACGTGTTTTCTGTAGTGACGAATCACACTTCTCTGTCTGGCAGTCCGATGGTCGAGCGTGGGTAGAAAGGAACTGTTAATGCTTCAGCATACCAAGACATTTTTGACAATTTCATGCTCCTAACTTTGTGGAAACATTTGGGAATGTCCCCTTCAGTATTCCAACATGACTGCGCACCAGTGCACAAAGCAAGGCCCATAAAGAGTTGAAGCTGTCATAGCTGGGAAGGGTGGGCCAACATCATATAAAAACGTATGGATTTAGAATTGGATGTCACTCAAGTTCATACGCATGTGAAGCCAGACGGGCAAATACTTTTGGCAATATAGTGTATATACAGTATGTGTATGTACTCGTGTGTGTGTGTGTGTGTGTGTGTGTGTGTGTATATTTAGAATTATGCATGTAACAATGGAAGACTCATTGATGCTCCTTTCCTGCTTGGTGTGACTTGGCTGTATGTGTGTGTGTGTGTGTGTGTACAGACAACATCCTGGATTTAAAGGGCAGCAGATGGAGAGGGAGTACTTAGAAAGCTCCATGTCTCCGGAGATGGGAGATGAACACAGCCCCGATATCGATCACGACATGGATTACCCCGAGGAGCACGAGCCACACTCCGCTCGTCCCACTGCTTTCTCCTGAATCCGGGCCATTCCGCAGCCACTTAACCAGCTAATCAGTGTACCAGCAGACTCTGAGAATGTCCACATACTCCACTTGGGAACAAACTATTTATTCTTGGAGCTACCTGTCATTGTTTTTATATGCAGGGGAACGACCTCGACGGTACTAAAGGGCTCCTCTGTGTCGAGCTCGTACACATAACGTGTGGCCCGTAGACTAGCAGAGGATGTTCAGGGCTATTCAGCTGTTGCTTATGTGTCTTGAGTCTACATTTAAAAAAAAAAAGAAAAAAAGAAATAAAAAAGCACTACACACTACCTAGATGCAGAACCTAATCACTGTAATCAGGTGATTTTTATGTTATGATTATCGCAGATACTATTTTTGACACTAGAAGCACCTAGAACCAGACTTTGTTGAGTTTTACTGTAGTATGTGTAGGAACTCTGGGAACTTTGATTCACCCTGCGTATGAGACTTCTCGCGTCTGCTAAACTGTTTTTAATCACCACTGCCTCAAAATGATGCGGTTAGTCACCATATTGAGTCACATTTGACTAAAGTATGTGCCTGCCCATTAACGATAGGTCTGCTCACTGAAATTGTGAATGTCTTGAATTTTGCTTTCTGTTTTTTTTTTTCTTTTTTTTTCTAGTAGAACCAAAACCAAAGGGGAACATTTTATAACCAGCACTTGATGATTGATATTTTTTTTTGTTTGTTTTTTTGTGGTAATTATTAGCATTTAGATTTTTTTCCCCCACTTGTTTGTATAGAATGTTAAAATATGAAATGACAGAAACATCCCAACAGAATGTTCTATTGGTGGAGTTACAGTGATTTAAAGCAAATATCTCAGAATTTGTGCTGAACAGCATTTTCTCGAGTTTTTCAATAGATGTTGTTCCCCTGCTATAGATATCACCAACAGTTACCAAAGATTGTAAATTGCTTTTTATGATATGTACTTTGTTTACATGGTCCCTTTTGATATACCCACAGCTGAAATGTTTGCCTTACAGATAAGTCAGGACTCAGTGGACTGTGCTGTGTCTTTAACGTTGCATGGAATGTAATGTTTAAACCTGATTGGACATAAAGTATGAAAAAAAAGTATCAAATGTCCCCTCTTTTCTCTAAGTGTGAGATGTGTGGATTGTTAACGTCTGTACCGTAGCTGTCTGCAGCATAGCATCCACAGAGTTCAAGTCTCCTGGTATAAAGCAGTCGTGATTTTGTTGTGCCTTGTGGTCTCAGGGTTCAGTCTGGGGATGGGGGTGAGAGACAGAAACAATTGTTCCGTCTGTAGGTTTTCAGTCATCCAGGTCATTTTAAGTGTCTTGCAGTAGTAAGTCTACAGCGGTGGACTTTTTATAACCCTGAGACGTCTTTCAGATTATGATACGCACTGTAATTGCCTTCACTTACCTCTCCTGAAGATTTGAAATGAAAATGAAAAAGCCAGCATTTTCAGGCCTGGTTTACTTATTCACTTATTTTTTAATAGTTTAGGTTTCTGTTCCCAAAACATTTGAAGCAATGCTTTGTGTAATGTGACAACCAACCTGTGGATCAATGATGAGCCACCATCGATTGGCTCATCACACACATTATATGACAAAAAAATAATCGAGAGAAAAAA
The DNA here is from genome assembly GCA_011419295.1 of Clarias macrocephalus. Classification (NCBI taxonomy): domain Eukaryota; kingdom Metazoa; phylum Chordata; class Actinopteri; order Siluriformes; family Clariidae; genus Clarias; species Clarias macrocephalus. The sequence goes on from JAAGKR010000054.1 coordinate 108,959, forward strand.
AGCATTGCCTTGGTACCACAGCTTTACATTTATTATATTCATTTATGCTTACATTGAAAAAATAGTAGTTTAAAAAATACATTTAATATAAAAGCGTCCTTCCTTTAAGTAAGTATTTTAATTACTTTCTGAGCTGCATCTGAGTGAATATATTACTAAATACAAAGATCATCAAGAAAATACAGAGTACAATATATTAAAGCTGTCAGGCAGGTCTGTCTCTTAGAAAGCCATAATGACTTGTGAAAAAAATACATGACATTTTAAACCTGACTGAATAAAGCTTATAAACATGAGTGCTCAGCAAAGCTTCTTAGTTATGTCAATCCTTAAGACTTCCTTTTTACATTTACATGGTTAAGCCATGAAACTGAAATACATTACACTTTGACATTACAACGTTTTGTCAGACTTGTTATGCTGATTGTCGTTCTTCACAGACCCATGTTGTGTATTACACCAGGAGCTGAATAAATTGCGATAAATACTTTCATCTGTTTGACTAAATATGACAACTGTTTGACTTCACATGAACCTATTTACACTTAAAAAATTTTATTTTTTATTTTTATGAAACTTTCTTCCCTGGTGCCACCAGCGTACGCCTGCAACTCACACGCTTGTCTGCAACCCCGGCTTTCCTCATGCATCCTTTCCTCCATACACCTCGGACTGTCTCGACCTTTCAGCGGTACTCTCTCACGCCATGTGCCGGATTAAACACCCATAGCAGCTAGTTTCTATTTAACTACTTAAAGCTGATTAATGAAATACATAAAGAAAGACTGTTGATTGTCAGTTGTGGAGATATTTGGTATTTCTGAGTGCATGTACTGTCTTATTATAAGATACTCTTCATACTCTATGAAAGAAAATCAACAGTGCTCAATAATTCCTACTTCAATGGTTTTGACTTCTAATAGTGTGAATTTAAACCTTGAATATTTCAGTATTTTTCATATGACAAGATCATCACTGAGTTCATTTCTCTTTGATTTGGTCTCGAAGCACTTCATTTACACAACAGAGTAGCTTTCAGTGCTTTGGTTTTGGTTACTTTCCGTACGCTTTTTAACCATGAGCCACACTGGGTTTTCAAGGGACTGAAGATGATGATGATTTGCCTTCCTCTAGCGCTGCTGTGGCCCCAGCATGACTTTGTTGATGAAGTTGACGATGGCAGTGGCAGGCTGCTCCGGGTCGAGCTCGGCAAACAGGTGGCACACATTCTCAGCCACACTGCCTGGTTTCTTAGCTACAAACCCAAACACTCTACAAAGTAAAAGAAGAGACATGAGTGAGGATCAGAGACAGGGGGCTGTGTCCGAAGTGAAAGAGAACTTAATAAATTAGGACCGTAATTAATTAATTAATTAGTTCCTTCCCCACAGGGTAAGTGGTTTAGCACTGTGTGCTTGCAAGCAGTTTTAACCAGAACGTATTAGTGTTTTAAAACGCTTCCATTGTCTGTTCAAAATGGTACTTTCTCATAGAATTCTCTTATAAAATCCTTATTTGGGCAAAGAACCACGTTTGGTAACTTACAAGTGCCAGTACCCCAAGAAAAAAAACATATATTTATAGAAAATAAATATTTTCCTATTTTTTTTTTAAATGTTTGTATTATTGTGCCTTTAGTTTAAATATAAAGGTTTAAAATGACCCTTATTCACAGTGAACAAGGATAGAGAGGCGGAATTTCCTAATGGGTTGCTGTTGCAGGTTTGTGTTTTGTTTTTGACTTCTGTTCTCACAGTAAATGCTACCTCTGTCCCAACAAACTTACTTGAAGGGTGTGCCAAAAGAAAGTCTGTACAGTCATCTAAGCATAAATGTACGAGCCTGTAGTTCACTAATAGACCTTGGACTACATCCAGAATCAGATAAGACAAAAATAAAGCAACAAACCAGATAAAGGTTGGGCTTATAAAAGCCATGGTCATCCAGAAAGCAACCTAATCCCTGATAAACCTAATAACTTTCTGGTGGTGACGGATCTGTGGAGATGAATGTGTATGAATTGTTCGATACATGTAGTGCCAGGGTCCGTTAAATGAAAATCTAGCTGAAGACGCTTCTGAAGCATGGCGGGAACCTCCAGCGGTATGGTGATCCAAATACAATGCACCTCCAAATCCTCAAAAAAAGGGTTTTAGTTAGCGCAGAGTCAAGCTTATGTATGCAGAGGAGCCAATAATTTCTGTGGTTTTGTTAAGTCTTCTAAATTCTAAATTAACCTTTATTTTTTAATTTTTATTATTTTTTTATGCTTTACCAGGGTAACAATAATTTCACTGCTGCCTGTAATGTGCAAATTGATAGAAATGGCCCCTGAAATAAAAAGTAAAATCCTATAGTTCTGGAAGATGATCATAAGGTTACCGACATTTATTTAAGCAAAAGGAGAAACGATGAAATGAACATAAAAATGCCAAGCACATGAGCAACACACACATACCCACGCGCACATACACACACATAGACGAACACACTGAACACTTACTTAGATGTTGTGCTGTCTGAGTTAGTCCACCTAGAGCAGAGGAAGACGGAGACAAACACTCAGAAACACGTGCACACACAAAGCTGCAGGCAACTACAAAAACATGCACTATTTCACACTACACACACACACACACACACACACACACACTTGCTGGACCTGTACTTTAGAAGTATACCGGATTATCACTAACTTATTCCAAGTTGTATTGTGGTGGAGACGGGAATCTGGTTAACTTCTGTTTCATGCATGAGCATTGACAAAGGAACAGAACCAAACAGACAATTTTGTCTATAGAGATTCATCATCTCAAAACCAGGAACCTCAACACCAGCACTGGACACACGGAGCAGCCTGCAAGTTCATGCACAACTTGACAGATCTTCATTTTATACCAAAGATTTACAGTACATAATTTAGTATACAGAATCATGTGAGTAAGAGACAAGCAATTAATATAAAGGTTTAGAAACCAGCATTTTCCATGTATGACATGTGAGTTAAAATGTTGACCTGAACAAGCCAAAAATGTTTTAATTAACCATACAAAGAATGACAGGAAAATAATTCAAGGATATTATACTCTGCCTGGACAAAAACAAGTCACACACTCTTTGCTTTGATTACTACACACAATGTCGTGGCCGGTTGCTTGCATGTGTGAAACTGATTCCTCTTGATCTGGAATATTCCCGTGTCATCAGGGAGGAAAAACTCCATAGATGTGATAACCTGGATATTCAGTACATTCAGGTCGTGAGCTTTTTAATTGACATTTTATTGACAAATAGCGTTGCTGAGCCTGGACCTGACCACCTGAAGCAAGCCAAGATCTTAACATTGCCTCCTGAGGCTTGTACTATGCATGATGGGTGCATTGCTTCATCGCTTCTTACAGTGATGCATCACTCAAGAATTTCCTCTGCTCCAAAGGCAAATCTATCTCTCTGTGATTTATTCTGTATATTTCTACAATTTGATTTCACTAAGTGTTCATGTGATCTCCATTCATTGCTTTATTCTGAACACTTTCCTCTACAAAGTTGATGGTCCAGCACATTGCTTCTTACATTAGTTGTAAAAATTCTTAACCCAGTTCAAATGATTTCAAATCTCCATAGTCTAGTTTTCTTTGCTTGATGCAGGTCAATAATTTAATCCTTCTGAAACACTGTGACTTTTTCCAGGCAGTGTATAATAAAATCACAGTCAACACATTTATCACAAAGGACACAACACTTCACCACAACATTTAAATTCTAATGATAATGATGTGGGTCAGTATGTGAGCAACATGTTCAACATGTACTCACCTCCTGTCCTGTGGATCTATGCTGCTAAACGTCACACTGTTAATGGGGTAGTGCCTCCTGAAGAACACCCTGGAGAACATAATCAGTCAGAAACAACCAGTGGAACTAATAAAACAATATACTATACATATACAATATGTGTGTGGAATGAAAAGTGATCTTAATCAGTGTAAGAGCTGGTGTACCGGCGCTGACTGTCTGTCAGAGTGATGCCCTGTGTCGACACTTTGAAATGCACTACAGTAGCGGAGGGCCGTGGGTTTAGTGACATCATCACGCCTGTCGCTTTAGCTACTGCCTGCGGTCCTGTCAGAGACTCAGTCTCCACTGAGTTCAGGTACAGCACATTACATGCTGAGGAGAGAGAAACACTGAGTATGAGAACTGGTGAAGGAAAAAAAAAAACAGAGAGAGGAAAGAAAAGTCAAATGATAAGAGCAAGAAGAAAGAAAGAACAACAAGGAAGGAGAACAGACAAAAAGATTTTGAATGGAGAAAGAAGGCTCCTGATAAGTCTTCAGGAAACTCTGAGTTCATTAACAGAAGAAAAATTTACCCAGGTCTCTGGGTTGGAGGGATGGCAATCTCTCTTTACTGTCGGTTACAGAAACACTACTGTGGGTAATTATAGGTGTCTATTAAGTCCTGCTTTAGGAATGGAACAGATAGTGTTTTCCACCCTGTGTAATGCTGCCCTCTGATGCAGCATGGGGGTGAAGGGGGGGGTTTGAGACCAGGTTGGTAATGGGATAACCAAACAAGGGTGAGAATGAGAAAGACAAAAGAAGGAGAGAAAACAAAAAAAAAAGGATTTGAACAGAATGAAAAAGAAATAGTCGATAGAAAATAAGAGGCACAATGAGAAAAGAAAGAATAATAGTAAGTGAAGAAAAGTAAGAGGAAGAGGTGAAGATGTGAGAGTGCTCACCTGCTCCCTGTTTTAGTAAGTCTGCAGCTGTGCTCATGTTGCTGACAGGCTGCACTTCCTGGCTCTCTGTTATGGGATCTGTAGAAAAGAGAGAGAGAGAGAGAGAGAGAGAGAGAGAGAGAGAGAGAGAGAGAGAGAGAATGTCAAGGTTAGATGTTTAATACTGTTATATTTTTACTCCACTAAACCGTTGACCTTTAAAATCCTGTAAATGAGGTTTATATGAGTGAACACATTTAATATGTTATGATCTTAACTGGAATTCAGCATACAGTGCTGGCCAACGCTATTAAGAAATGCATATGGCATGGATACTACATTCTGTAGTATAGCACAAAACAGGTGATTTAATTACTTCTTCTGGCTGAAGAATTGTGCTAATTAACTGAAAAACTTGCTATACAAAAACAATATTATTTAGCTTCTGGAGCCATAGCCTGGGTTATCCCCACACCTAAACCCAATAGAGAAACTGTTGAACCATGGTGAAGAAGGCAGGAGCAGTGAATATGATCTTCAGGAAGCAATGAAGCTGGCATAGGTAGAGTGAATCACACTAGATGTCTTTTTGACTCTGTGCCCGGTCGGATTCAGCAGGTTTAAAGAATGAAAGACTTCATATTAAGTATTGATTGTTTCTATAGCAAATTCATTGCAGTAAACACATTTATTCCTATTATCCTGATTGTCATTATTTAAAAAAATGAGAATGTTATTAAAACATTTAATTTCACTTTAAATTTTCTCAATACTTTTGGTCCACTTTGGAAGACTTTTCTGAATTCTTGCGCATGTGCTTGGTATATTCCAGTGTTGCTATGATGTTCCTACTGTTGATATTCTGTGTTTGGCTGTTCCAAGAAAGCTCATTAAAGTGTGCTTTAAGTGTTTACCTTTGTCAGGGATGCGGAGAGCAGAGGGCAGAGAGATTGGTGTAATGGAATGCTGATATACCAGCGCTGATAAACTCCCTGTGAAACAGATTGGTTGAATTTATTTTGAGATTTTCATACCATGTAACACACACAGACATCTGTAAATATAGTATACACATATTTGCAGATGGATGAGTAAATTTTCTATCCAAATTTTTTGGATAAAACATTTTGGCTTGTCCAGTTGTTTTGAGATGCTTTTTGTTATGCTATGATGCTTACCAAAATGGGGTTCATTTTGACAACCTTTAATTTTCACCCCTCGTGGTCCAGTCTCGATTAGGAAATGTCTCACCAGCTGCTCCATAGGATCTCCAACTAGTCCAAAAATACAATGTAAATACAAGAACACACTCATTAAACACAGGTAAATGCACTTTTTCTTTTTCATGCCATCAATACAATACATTAGAGGTGGAGGAAGAAACCTTTTGGGGTCTTATTGCAAGTACATTGATCTGTGCAGGGGGTTTTTGTGGTAAATTAGGCATGATTTTAAATACACAGACCAAAACAACTGTCCACTTGGGGATGCTAGAGACAAACCTAGATCTTGACTTGCAAGAGGCTATAATTCTCTGTAGTCTTCCAGCAGTGAACACTTTACCAGATCATACATAAATCTATCCTCTTGACACTTAGCTGAACAATTTCAATCCTGCCTTCTGTTTAGCTCTGATGAACTACTTCATGTTTAGATTTAAGTATTTCCTGTGGACAGGCAGCCATGTAAGTGAATGGGGAGCACTGCACACTCAAATAATGCTGTACCTTTGCTGGAATGGTTGCTGATGTTAGCCGGTGGTGAGGCCACTTTGAGAGCCAAACCGTACGCCCCCTGAAAGGAGTTACTGTCCCTGATGAGAAATGCACCCGGCTCCTTGTCCTTCAGAGCTGCAATGGCTAAAGACGAAGGGGAGAAAACAAAATAACTGGAATTCGTCAATGTTGAACACAGATGTTCTAAATGTTTAGCCCTTGCTAACAAAACCAGGTGTAGAGTAGAAACAGCAAACAGCAAATACAAAACAATATGTTATTTACATATACATCACACAACTAACTGTTGCATTGTAGTGTAAAAATATGAGTAATTTGAATGAAATACAAGTAACAACTGTCCTGGCAGTTATTTGAATAACAAGTTACATCTGTTAAAAAACTATGGAATGTCCTCTGATGCACTGCACTAACCTTGCTCTCGGGAGATTCCAGACTTGTACCAGAAACGAGAACTGTCCTGCACAAACTTCACACTGACCCTGCTGCCGGTTTCTCCCTCTGCAGGCCCCTCATTCTGCTCACCAGGTACTGCTCCTACCAGTGGTGAGAATGTAACATGGTGCTGGCCAGAGGGGGAATGACTTGTTGATGATCTTAGGGTGCCTGACCTCCCGTTAGGTGAGCCTGGCAGGGTACTTTGGCGTCTTTTCTCTGGCAAAGGAGGTTGCGTGGCAGTACTGTCAGAAGGTGGGCAAGTGGTTGAAGAGAGGGCAAAGGTAGACGTCAAGTAAGCATCAGAGACACCGCAACTAGCATCAGGATCACCAGGTGGGATGGATACTGTGTCTAGCATTAGTTTCCTGCCCAGAGTGGCAAAGCCTGGCACAGGGGGTTCATGGGAGGAACAGCCATTTACACTGGTCAGTAACTGAGGTGGAACAGAAGCAGAAGGTGATAAATTAGAAGTCTCTGCATCAGACATTGATGACACTCCATTGCTGTGGGGCTGGGCTGAGATAGACACTTGCATTTGGTGAATGTGCTGCAAGGAATGATGAGGTACAGAGGGTAGAACTGTCTCATTTTGCTGAGAAGATGAGAGGGGCAGACTGGCTTCCTTGACTGGCTGGTTGGTGCTCTGTTGTTGGTTTGCCTTTGTGGGAGATGCTGGTGCAGAATGGGTAGATGGCACTGAGACTTGTGGGTTAATGTTGGCTTTGAGTATCACAGGCGCAGAAAGCATAGAGTTCTGCTGAGAAGAAGAGCAGGGGGTGGAACTCTGTTGAGAAGGGGGGCAGTGTGTGACATTCTGCTGAGAAGAAGAGGATTGTGAGATGATTTGTTGAGGAGATGGGCAGGGTGTGACACTTTGTTGAGGAGATGGGCAGTGTGTAGAGTTCTGCTGAGGAGATGGGCAGGGTGTGGAGCTCTGTTGTTGAGGCGGGCAATGTATAGAGCTCTGTTGTGGAGGTGGGCAGTGTGTAGAACTCTGTTGTGGAGGTGAGCAGTGTGTGGAATTTTGATTAGGAGGTGAGCAGTGTGCAGAGTTCTGATGAGGAGGAGAGGAGAAATGTGGTGATAGCTGCTGAGGAGGTGAGCATTGAGGGGAGAACTGTTGAGGAGATGAAGAATTTAAGGAGGACTGCTGTGGAGGTGTGGAATGTGGGGAGAGCTGCTGAGAAGAAGATGGGGTCTGCTGAAAAGAAAAGGATGAATGTAGATGGAGCTGGTGAGGAGAAGAGGAATGTGGAGAGAGCTGCTGAGAAGAAGACGAGGTCTGCTGAGAAGAAAAGGATGAATGTAGAGGGAGTTGCTGAGGAGAAGAGGAATGTGAAGAGAGCTGCTGAGGAAGGGTGCAGTGTTTCTCTGGAATGGATGTGCATGACTTAGTAGACTCTGTGGAAGGACTTCCAACTTGATGAGGCTCTGGTCTAGAGTTTATGAGATTTTGCTGGCCAGATGGGTTTATTCTCTCCTGGTGTATGGTGCTGCCTGTGCTCGTCTCTGAGGATCGTGCTTCCTGATCCAGAACACTCAGACTGGGGCTGGAAGGAATGTCAGATAAAGACAAGGTAGATTTTTAAGTAACTACAACTATAGTGATTTTATATCATCTCCTTTTCGTCATCTGGAAGTTGAGTCATGTCATTCTTGTTAGGCAGATATATTTTAGTATATAGCTTTAGCAAGTAGCTTTTTCTGAATTCAATTGATATTATCTTTTTACCCATTGCTATTTTAAGTAACTGAATGCTAGTGTGACTATGTACATTCTCACTCCAAAGCTCAGTCACCTCTCTTGTGCATGCAGTGGACTGCTGGTGTGGACTGGAGTTGGTGGTCCAGATATATCAGAGGGGGTGGAGCATGGTCCGTGTGCTTCACGATGCAGCCGTCTCAAGGAACCATGGATAATATGGTCCCGCCATCCTACATTCTCACCTGGAACTCCACACGCACCATCTGACCAAAATGCAAAAATTCAGTCTTGAGCCTAGACTTCTAAACATAGCTTTCAGAACAAGCGTCTTCAACTGACAAATGTTAAGAGACACTGTTTTCACATTTTATAAACAAACGGTAGATATAAAATAGTTTCAATTGGTAACTGACCTGAGTGTGTGTTGGCAGTGTAGTGCTGCTGGTGGGGGTCCGTATGACTATAGCAAGAGGAGTAGCTTTGAGGCAGTGGAGAAGTGGAGTCTGACTGGTAACCTGAAGCATAGCCACGGCTTTCAGAAGGCGAGGGCTGGTAGGGTGAGCAGGGGCACATTTGATGAGATGTCTGGTAGCTGCTGGAGCCACTGCTGTACTTTATGTCCAGGTGGGGATGACTATGTGATCTCGAGGGTTCTGGAAATGCTGGGTGACCTTGCGGCAGTGGGTCAAATGTGAATGCTGGATCGTGCCCCGGGGGACCATATGGTGACAAGGTAGTTCTTCGGCGCCAGTACTCAGCTTCGCGTTCTCTCTCCCATTGTAGCTCTGCCTCTCTGTCCCTGTCCCAATGGAGTGAGACCTCTCGACCCTGTCTTAACCCTGCCTCTCGCTCCCAGTGCAGTTCTGCCCTCCTTGGAACCTCGGATGCTCTACTTCGCCTTAAGCCACTGTCTCGAGGGAGCTCTTCCCTTTCCCAATGCAATCCTTCACCTCTGTCAATCCGTAAAGTGTTAAAGTCGTCTCGTCTCAAACAGCAATCCCGGCATGGGCAGCTAGGGGGTGGGAGGAGACCATCTACAAGCATCACGTCATGGTATGGTCCAGCTGCTTTTGGGTGGTGTGGGTGGTTATGTGCCTGGGTGTAGGGGAGAAATTCTTCTGACCTGCACAACAGTCGTCCACTTGTGGAAATTGTGTGAGGGTGGGGGCAGAGATCCTGGGATGGGTAAGGGCAAACATGCCTAGAAGGGCTATGCAAGTAGTGCTGAGAGCTTTGCTGTCGGTCCCACAGCAGATCGGGAGGTGGGAGAGATTGGTGTGTGTGATGCTGGCATAAGCCTAGCATGCTTGGTGAAGGTACTCCTGTGTGGTTGTTGATAGGAGGAGAGTGGTCTAAGCAATAACCGTTGGGCAATGGATGAAGTTCAGAGCAACGCTGTGATCTGTAGCCTGTGCGGCAGGAACATGAACGAGCCAGACGCAAGGATCCAGTATTTTCTGGAGGGAGTGAGTCACCATCATCCAAAATTGCTGTCTCCCGTTCACGATCTCTGCTGGACCTCTCACCTTCAATTCCTCCAAGAAGCCTCTCTAGCTCCTCCCGTTCTTGCTCAGTAGGGGGCGGCCGTCTGGGCGAATCTTCATTGCGCTCAGGTAGAGCCGATGAATGCCCTGAGTCGGTGCTGAGCGACAGGAGATGACCTTGCCTCTCATCAGAGATTTGCCCAGGACTACCATTGGTGGATGGAAAAGAGGGAGAGCAGGCAGCACGGCGCTTCTTCACCTGAGCATACAGACTACCATCCAAAGGCCCGCGAGTGTGTGCAATATCTAAAGCATGACAATAGATTTGATCTTAAGGATTAGTAAAAATTTAACATTTAAATCACATTTAAATAAGTCAGAGTATATATTTTTACCATCTTGACTGTCTTCATGTCTCTGGTTCAAGTTGTCATAAGAATCCCAGCGTACTACTTGATCAGCTGTATTATAGTCAACTGTGACTGCTGGGTCATTTCGCTGGTATTCCCGTCCTAAACAAGATAAAAATTACTTTAAACAGAGAAAAATTTTAAAAGAATACCTATATTTCCACACTCACACACTCTCAATACTAAAAGTATTTAAAAAAAATTTTACACTGGGTTTTTTTTTTTTTTAAACCACCTTAATTTTTGATTACAGTGTGCAATGTCGGGGCCAATTCATGAGTAAAAATTATTCTTCATGCTCCCAGAACCACTCATTCTTAATTCGAGTCCTGGAATATGCCAGAAGAAAAGATGTGATAACTTGGTCATTCAGTGCATTCAGGTTGTCAGCTGACATCATGTTATTGCCACATGACGTTACTGAGACTAGATCTCAGCAATCGAAGCAACCACAGATCATAACGCTGCCTAGAGAGGTTTGGACATTAGCCACTATACATGATGTAGATTTTTTGTGATGCAACTTCACCAATCAAAGTCATTCATTAATAAAGTTGCATCACAAAAAAATGCTAGTTACATTTCTTCCATGAAGCTGGTGGCTCAGCATCCTTTCAGGTTTTAATAATGCATTGATCAGTTCTTCAATTCCAGTAATAACAAATCTCCTTTATGCAAGGCAACAATTTGACCCTTTTCTGAAAAAGAAAGTTCTTGTTTGACCAGGCAGTGTATATTATTATTATTATTATTTTTTAATATGATTAATGAGTAAGTACAAAGCACACCGTCTAGTTGTGTGAGAATAGATTAAAAATAAAAAAATACCAAAAACAGACGATACATGTTGTTTAAAATATTTTATAAATTACTTGTATAAATATTTTAGAAAATAACTTTGCAGTTTGTGAAAATATTACAATTTTGCAGAGTTGTGTGTTATCAAAAATACCTTTAAGTTTCTCTGGTCCAGAGGAAAAGACAAATTCCACAGTGGCATCTGAGGGAAATCTGTCATCTACAGAGACCAGAAATAAAAATGTCACTTTAAAGAGGGGAGAGGAACTTAAATTATATGTTCTATAACACTTTGTCGTCAGTGCTTTACATTATGAATGACTAGACCAATACTATAAATCACATTACATGATCAGTAAAGCAGCTGAAGCCCTGCTGCAGGGCCAGAATATAATGTATAGGGAACATGTCAGTCTCCATTAACCAGCTGTGGTAGGCAGGTGTTATCCACTGAGAGATGATCTGGAGAGTAGATCTTATAAATTCTCTCAACTGGGGATACAATGGATTGTAGGCAGATATTAAAAACAGCTACAAATTATATTGCAGCTAAAATAGTTCCAGTGGGGATCATCCAGAACACTCTTGCAGAATGTTTTTGACAGGGTTTGGCATTGTCTCAGCCAGGATGAAACGGGAAATGTTACAGTCCCACACAATAGCATAATAGGCTAGAAAAATTAGTGAAGAGGGAATTCAAACAATCACGATGGCTGACTTCATTGTTTAAGGGTGGTGTACCTGAGCAAGCTTCATCAAGTTCTGTTTTCCCAAACCAGAGCTGTGCTCCATGGATGGTGCATGTGTGAAACTGGAGTCGGAAGACCGTGTCCCTCTCAGTGGCCTGAAGTAGTCTGTGGTAGCACTTAACCTATAGATAATGTAGGGGAGACAGACATGGCCACTTGTTTTACTTTGCCAAGGAGATGGTTAGGGTTTAAACTGAGGAGAGATGATAGTGATTCTGTCATGCAGAGTTTGATGGACTGCTCTGCTCACCATAATGTCACCTTTCAGCAGCAGCGCAGGCTCAATGGTCACACACAGCTTTCTGCCTGTTGAACCCTGCAAATCACTGCAGAACACACAGGCATAAGATCAAGAGCTACACAGATTGGTGATCCAGATTAGACTAAAATGCTTGATTTGAACATGACTCACTATATGCCTGATGTGTAGACCAGCTGCATGGACTGATATATCTTCAGGAAGGGCAAGTAGCCTTTGGACAGAGGAACAAAAAAAAAAAAAGACACACAAGATAGCAAGAGATAAACATTGAGAACAAGGTAGACAGATGGAGGAATGTGTTAAATGCTTCCAAGACCCTCTCCTCCACTGCAACAGATTAAAAACAAACATGCTTTGTTTGTATGTGTGCGTTTTTATGAGGAGTGGTTACTGACAAACTAGTGTTAACTCTCATTGTGAACACACACCAATGCGAAAACATTCCTTTCAACATGATAACCATATCAAGCTAAGCATGAGGTCATCCACTTACTCACCTCCATCAGCATGAAATGTGGGGATGGTGGGAATGAGGACCTGATGGAGGAAAAGAGGACTGCTATTCATCTTTATGGCCCCTGATAGAAGTCCACCAAAATAAAATATATACCTAGAGAGAGAGAGCGAGAGAGAGAGAGAGCGAGAGAGAGAGAGAGAGCGAGAGAGAGAGAGAGAGAGAGAGATGCTTTGCCAATACTATAACATTCATAACTTTCATGTCAATAAATGTGTACTTACTATACTATAAAATGACCATCACACCCATTTTTATGAGTGTATGAAGACATGGTTTACCAGGGTTAAGTGAAAGAACTTGAATATACTGCATACAGAGCTCTTCCCTGAACCCTTTTTAGATGAACTGGGACACTGACTGCACCCCAGGCCTCCTCATGCAACACCAGTGCCTAACCTTACTGATGCTTTTGCGGCTGATTGAGCACAAATCCCCCCAGAGACGTTACAAAAATCTAAATCTGGAATGCAATGTTTAAAAAGCATATGCGGCTGTGATGGTCTGGTGTCCATAAACTTCACATTATAATTTAACTGAATTGAGAGAAAGAGGGTGAAGTGCAACAAAATGCAAATAATGTATAAAATAATACTGTATTAGACACAAAAAAAGTGTAATATGTATGAGAAATGACACCTATTTTGTGAAGGCTGGAGAGAAGATGACACTTTGTCCTCACAAAATTTCCTCATAGCCAGTGTACTGAGAGCCTGATCCGCCCTGTATGAAGACACACATAAAACATGCCACATGAGGATGTTTTTGTTTATGCACAAATTTCACACTTTTGCATTATTCCTAAAAAAGCCCCATTTTGTTGGTTGGTTTTGGTTCTGTACTGGACGACCAATTTACACTCATTACTTATAGCTATGGGTAATTATGGGAAAGTCCTGATGGACGCCTTTAATGCTGTGCCACTCAGTAGCCCTAAATTGTTTCCTGTTATTTATATTAACTTGATATTATCAGTTCTTCCAGACTACTGTGAGACACAGTATAAGGGCATGGGGTTTACTTTCTTTTCCTGAAGTATAATCTCTTTTGTATGCTACACACAACTGTTTTGTATGAAGAATACTCACCCGGCTGATATCTTGCTATAGTGCATGTATGCAGCGATGATAACTCCTGTCTTTCCTTTGTTCCCCTACAAAAAGAAAGAAATGTGATATGAGCATGTCAGTAAGTACAGAATGGGATTATGGCTACCATAAACAGTTTATTTGAGTTCTGACATTAATTTCAGATAAAACCTTCTGAGATTTAAGTCAGAATTCTAAGAAAAAAACCAGAACTTATATACATTTTAATTGTGGTCCTAATTTTCTTCCATAAGTAATGAATTAATTAAATGATCTTTTTATACAATAAAATTTACCTACACATACTATTTAAAAAACACATTCATGCTTTTGGTTCCAGGTATCATGATTTTCTAAAGTAAACACAAAACAAAGTAGGAGTTGTTAACTCTAACTCTTGTCATTTCGTTATTTTTGCATTTATACAAGATGGTCAGATAACTGCCTCTTGTCACCATAAGTGAACTTTTGCAAGACATTTGTAACCCCTTACCTTGCAATGCAGGACCACCACATGCTGGGGGTCAGAGTTCAACCATGTCTCCATGGCTTTGCACATGGAACAGATTTTGTCCAGTGGGGGTGCGTGTAGGTCCGGCCAGCCAAAATCATGAACCTAAAAGTGCGTGAGAGAGAGAAAGAAAAAGATGAAAAGATGGGAATCAAAAGATAATGATAGAAAACAGGAAACATTAGCTCAGCTATGACAAAAACTATTTACACTACATATCCCTGTACATGGGTAAAGAAACGTCAACAGTAATGCGTACCTTGGGATTAAGCCGTGTGATGTCAAGCCTTTTCTCAGACAGATTTAGTAACTGTACAGGACAGATGAGGTATTAAAATAAGTATTGCAAAGTTCTTTCTGCATATTCATTTCTTGATGTAATTGAGTGTTCAGTGTTAAAACCAGTGTTACTCACCAAAAACTTGTCCTGGTGTTTGGACTTGAGCATAGACGCCACTTCTTTGAGATTGAGGCGATAACGCTGCTCTTCCAGCAGAGGGGGAAAGAAGACGGAGATGATACGCTCAGTAATGTAGGTGAGGTCGAAGTCGTAGTGGCGCTCCATCACCCTGTCCATCACCCGATCCACACTTAGACTCCTGAAAAGGGGAATTTTGCACATTTCATGTGAAATGCCTTTATTCTTATCCTTATTCTCAAAAAAAAAAAAGTTTTAAGTTTAAAGTTTTAGCAATGAATAGGGCACTGTTTAAGTGGAGGAACTTGATGAGATGGCGATAGGAAAATATAATGCATCTAGGCCACAAAATTACAAACAGCCTTCTGGAGTGTTTAGCAATGTTTTGAACTGGTGCACAAGTCATGTGCATGGGGTTTTGATATGAACCATCCAAGCTGTCATTTTGTTCCAGTAGAAATAGCCAAGTGCTTAGTCACATGCTTGAGCGATGACTCTCTGCATATTACTCCACAATCAAAGCCAAAAGAGATTAACTCAATGAGCTTTAGCAGTTTCATTCCACAGATAAACTCACAAATTTATGGTCCAGGATGTTTGCAAAGTGTAATTGGCTCAAGGCTCATGCAGGTCTGCTGCTGAAGAATATTCACTGTCTTACAGCTAGATATAAATTCTAGAACTTGGAGAGGTATATTTACCTGGGTAGAGTACTTCTCGGTTTGACGTATGTTAAAGATTTGGTTGAGCCCTGAAGAAAAACAAGATTAGATACTTATTTGTTTGCGTGACTATCCGCTTTTCTCCACATATGTATTCATGAAGTAATGTACTGTATCTAGTTGTAAAAAAAATAAATTGAGAAAGAAAGACAGTGGACAGAAAAGAGCATTCTTACCAGATGCTGAATATGTCGAGAGGAGGACGTTCCTCTGCGCTGCTGTAGATGAGAAACAGGATAAGGCATGATAAACACAGCCAACAGACAAAAATGTCTCTTTATTTTGGCCTCAAATGTAATGAATACTACAATATTTTAGTGGAAAATCTGGGAGAAAAATCACTTAGATAAATAATTTAAATTGTCTAGTAGCTTGGATATAGTCTATCATCACTTCTAAACAGAGCAAAGCTGATCTCCTTAAAAATAAGTCTCTGATAAAATGTTTTTCACACTTTCTTAGCAATAATTTCCTGTACTCTGAGAAAAAAAAACTACACCATACATTTCCTGGTATGCTCTAAGGTACATATGGTACATAATGTACGTAAGGCTTAAAATGAACACTGTATGCATCTTTCTACACAAAAAGTGCATAATACAGGTACAAAAGGTGTAAACTTGAGTAGTCCACCCCTGTGACAAGAATCGGTACCCCTTTTGTCTAAGAGCATAAAGCAACATTGCACTGCGCATTTTGGTGTATTTCTGCTGAATAAATGCATGAGGAATTACATTTCTGATGGGTTTAAGGAAAAGATTTTAAAAACTCAGTCCTAAAGCAGTTTAAAAGTATTTAACAACAAACATATATTTAATAGAGCTCTTTTTCATAATGGGATGAATGATAGAGGAAGGGATTAAAATTAGTGCTTAAGTGAGCAAATAAACCAAAGAAAATAGAGTGAACTGAGGAGACAAGCCATCTAATACAGCCAAGACTCTTACAATGCAATATTCATTCATTCATTCATTCATTCATTCATCTTCAGCAACCAATTTCTCCATGTTCAAGGTTGTCGTGGGTCTGAAGCCAATACCGGGACCCCCGGGCATAAACATGTTTATAATACGATATGAAAAAAGTTCAACTCACCAAATCAGAGGATGGGGCTGGGATACAAGGTGTACTGGCCTGCAGTGAAGAACAGTAATTTGATTAAAAATATATGACAACATCCCCATCACCTATACATGCGCACACACACACACGTGCTCACACAAACACACACGCATTCAGACACAGGCCTGCCTCTACATCCCCTTCCACCCCTGTTCTATTACTCTCTGTGTCGAGGATGAAGGGAAGGGAGTGGTGTGCTGGGAAGGGGCAGAGGAAATGCTTCCTTACAGTGACAGATAAGCTAGATGGGAAAAAACTGAAACATGCTGAGTGAACTTGAGAGAGAATGAGAGAGAGAGAGAGATTGGACTTCTGGGTACTGGAAATTGAAGTAACCTTTGACATGCCTTATGGACAATACGGCAAAGCAGTGGTTGACTCACAGCAGGTAGTCTGAACCAGGTCTGTGTGTGTACATGTGCTGACAGTCATGCTTATGTAATAGCCCAATGCTTAAGTTTCTCCAACCCCCCTGAACACATCCGCTCCTGTACTGCCCTGTTTGTTTGGCCACAGGAAAAGGGCTGAGGCCAGAAGATCTCACTGCACTGGCCTTGGTCAGGGACTTGTAAATAGGCGGTTTATACGTGAGAGAGGTTATCAGATTGTGGTGTATTTTGGTTGCATGACACACTGGAGCAACTAACATATGACGCAAAAGTTCTGGTGTGTTGCATTTTTGTGTCTACGTTTCCAGAAATGTGTAATCGAGGCCTTTTTGCGTATGTAAAAGTGATTTTGAAAAAGTAAAAAAATAAAATAATAATATAAAATAGGAGCCAGAAGGAGCTCTGATGTCAAATTAGGTCTCTATGAACAGTTTGGTGTGTTTTTGTGTTGCTAGGTGGGCTCTCATTAGAATCTGAATTTTCCAAATGTCTTGGGTTAAAAAAGAAATACACAATGTAAAAGGATTTGTTCATGTATTTCACAAGAAGCTCACTTCTCTGCTCTTAGAATGCATGTAAAAAGTAATTCTATAGAACAAATATCCAGTACCAGTCAAAGGTTTGGACACCTGCTCATAGACAGCTTTTCTTTATTTTTACACCAATTTAAAAAATAATAATGACATTTACGTGGTGAAAAACACATCTGCAATTTAACTTTAGCCTAACGCCTTCTTTAAAAACCCATTTCAAAACAAAAGGAGGGTATTTTTAGATTTGTGTTCCAAACAAATTTCAGCCATATATCTTATCGAAATGAATAGTGTGTCACAGTAGTAGTTTGTGTGTTATTCCAAGTGAAAAGGAAAACTCTAGATCCTTGGTGACTCAGTACTAGTCATGCTAAATGATGTACGGAAAATGGGCAAATACTCCTAAAGCAGAACAACCTACTGTATTAGTACACATAACACACTACTTCACTGTCCTTCACACTACTGTAAATTACTGTGTTAAACATCTTTCCCCCTCTTTTTAACCCACTTTTCAAGTGTCCAATTTATTCACATCTTTATCAAATGTTCTTAATTTTTTCTCCCAAATCCCTTCCAATTAGCGTAAATCATTCTAACGCCACAATGCAAACTCTCTACATGTCTCCTCAACTCAATATCTTCTTTTAACCTTCCTCTCCTGTTCTCCATCTCTACTGTCCTTTAACGTTTTTTTCTCCTTACTCCATCATCCCTTCTTCATTATGCCTCATCCCATGTATTTTCCCTCCCTTAAAGCTCCCCTTTTCCCCATGTAAGGCTTTCCTACAGCCCTTTCCTCAGACGTATTACTCTCACTGGGTTGGGGGGCCTGCAGTAGGGGAGCATTATGCCAGAACAAACACACCAGATTCCATCTCCTGGGCCAACACTTATGCACTCATTTCCTGCAAATGCTTGCTTTTTCGCTCCCTCTCCCTCAATCCTTAGAATTCTGTGTTCTTCCTTCTTTTCCCGTTTTCTTTTTCTTTTCTCTCGGTGTTTCGCTGAGCAATTAGGAATGGCCCCGACATTCGAGTGGACTTCCATCATGCTGTGAGATTAGGCTGTAGTATGCCATAAAGGTAAACTTCGGACCAGATTGGCAGGAGGTGAGTGTAAACATTTCTTTAGGCCAAATGAAACATTACATACTTTTCTACAAAACTCACATGTTGAAGCAGGTCTCCAAACACAACACCGCCATCACTTCTGTGAGCTGTGTGTGGAGTGGCATATAATACCCAGTCTATTCGGACAGCATTAAACTTTCCAGATGTTTAACACTACCTGATGTCATGTTAAGTTCAATACAGGACACAGTGGGGATAACAGCGCTTGTGTGCAGGTCCCCGTCTTGAAGTTTAGAATTCTGCATAATGTAATGTAAAGCTAGGGATATGATGCAATTACTGAAGGTAACCCAGTGGAAAAAAAATACTTTCTGAGGTTCTGGGATTGGAGCTAGCTGAAATTTGCTTTTAACTAACTAAAAAAATGCATGAGGTTTGGCTCAGTGAAGGCAAAATCATTTCTACCTTCTCTGTCTGAGAGGCGGACTATACATGACTGAAGTAAGAGAGAGGGAGAACAATATGTAAGGATAAAGAAAAGAGCGGAGAAGAGTGGGTTTGGTGAAAAAGATTGAGATTGAGTGATGGAGATAGGAAGAGAAGGAAGGAATGGAGGAAGTGTGGGAGGAGAGGGAGGGCAAACAGTGTAAACAGTGTCATTAATGAGATTAGTCAGACTGGAATGTAGTGTTTTAAGGCAAAAACACTGTGGGGGTGGGTGGGGGCTTTCCTTTGAACCCTAAATTTAATCTTTCGTGGTCAGCTGTCTTGATCAACACATTAATCCCAAATTCTTTGTGCATGCCTAATGTTGAGTAACTACAGAGAATCTCCTGCTGTACACGGTGACAACTTTATCAACTATGGTATAAATGTTCTAGTTAACCATATAAGTACTGTCTATAGACCACTTTTATGAAGAGAAAGATGATTTTGAGTTTGAACATTTCAGTTATTTAAAATATGTGTGCAAGAACAAATTTATACAGTAGTTTCATATAACAAGGCAAATCAAGTTGATCATATATAAGTGCACAAATAAATCATTTGCATCAAATAAATCAAACTCTTGCAGATCTTGTGCTATATGAATGAAAATTATAGTACCATGATTTTTATTTCTAACAGCATTAATTAAATGATTGTGCTTAATTTTTAGACCTATACACATAAAACATCCCAGGAACCAACGCACTCAACTCTGGGAGATTTTCATTGTCACTGGGGAAATTTGATCTGTATATTTCTCCTTTCTTTGTGATGAACTGTAACATGACGATGATGAAAGCAAAGCAGATCCATTTTTATGTGAATCTCAGACATGGACGTACAACAAGGCGTGAAAGTCTTGCAAAACATGCAGCGTGGTGAGGTAAGTATCCCTGAGGGGTGATAAGGTATTCAAGGCAGCTGCATCTCATGTGCTGATAAAACAGCACTGACAATATAAAAAGCACGACTCATGATTATTGAGTTCTGCTTAGAAGGTTCCCAAGACCTGTCATCTTCCCAGCAGACCGGTTCTCACACATGCTGATGGACCACTTCCTAAGCAGCTGTTCCAATCTGACATTGTTTATATAGATGTGAACTCCAGTAGAGAGCAATCAACTAAATTTTTGCTTCTTTAAGCATGAGTTCTTTACTTGTCTATTTTACTCAACCCCCTAATATCTCATTTTGCCAGCATAAACAGGAACTATGAATCCTCC
Source organism: Clarias macrocephalus (assembly GCA_011419295.1). Classification (NCBI taxonomy): domain Eukaryota; kingdom Metazoa; phylum Chordata; class Actinopteri; order Siluriformes; family Clariidae; genus Clarias; species Clarias macrocephalus. Next base: position 129,346 of record JAAGKR010000054.1, read on the forward strand.
AGAGACAGCAATCATTCAACAACCAAGAACAGAAAGCCAAGACAAAAATAAAACACGACAGTATAGTCTGATAAACATCAACAGAAGAAGTCTCATGTCAACTAGATCAGCTCAGTTTGTTATATATTATTCCTATATGAAGGTTTTATGAACATGAAGAAACAGTAATATCTCACACCCTTAAGCGATTCTTCTGTTTTTGCCAAAAAAAAAAAAAAAGTTAACATGGGTCTCAGAGCTCCCACAAAGTGTGTGTGTTAATGTTCCAGCTGGTATACAGTACTGTACCCCTGGGAATAGTGCATATTTTCAATTTTCAAACTGTTACACTCCTCCTCTGAAAGAGCTGTTTCAGTGTTTATGTAAATGAGCTACTGCTGAGCCATGCCCCTAAAGAGAACAGCAGAGATTGAGATGAGCTAGGTAATCATGAGCCACAAGCCAGGGGTGAATATCTTCTTATATGAAATCACATAAGCAAAAGCAGGGTATGTTTTTATTCTCTATTCTTTTTGTTTTGAATCACACACACACACACACACACACACACACACACACACACACACACACACACACACACACACACACACACACACACACACACACAAACACACACACACAAACACACAAACACACACACACAAACACACACACACAAACACACACACAAACACACACACACAAACACACACACACAAACACACACACACACACACAAACACACACACACAAACACACACAAACACACACACACACAAACACACACACACACACACACACACACACACACACACACACACACACACACACACACACACACAAAATGGAGACCGATCTGAAAGTCTAAAAATAAGTCCCTTTAAAAATGTCATGTATAATCCTAAAGCATATTTCATTTCAGACAGGGTTCCTCACACAATCCTTTTAGGAGGCCAGGAACAGATCAACTAATAACAGCAGTTTATTGACTTTTTTATTTAATTTTACTGAAAGTGCATCTTAAATCCACACAACTAACAATCAAGACAACTCAAGGTTTATTTATCATTTGGACCTAACTGAATTTCGAAGCTCTTAATGAGATGGTTTAAATAGTGTTCTGAAAAACAATTCTTGGATATAGTGTTCAAATTTATCTGATCTGTTGAAAACTTCAAAACACATTCAGAATATTCATTGAGCTAAATAACATACGTGAATTAGTGGCTACCTGGTAACCCATTTGCAAAACTACAATACATGGGCTATCCACATTTCTAATCTCAACATACGCACCGATGTATGTAACGTCTCTCCCTTGCTTGTCAGTGCATGTGCTGATAATCTCTTACTTGCTAGCACAATTATCACAGCGTTTAGTACATTCCGACCTTTGTGACCGGCTGGATCAAAGTGTACAGAGGATCATCAGCTCAATTAGACATAACAGCCTACAAATCTGACAAATGTCTAACTCCTTTTCAGTTTAATCAGCATAGCTATGACCCCCTCCCCCCAGTCACACAGTAAATTACATTACAAACATGCACTGTAGTCATGGTGGTTATTGGAAATGATGTACTTCCAGCCTGGCCGATCCAACTGCTGCCACCACAGGAAATGAGGATCTTTTTTTATGTGCCAGTGGAGGAAATGTTCCATCCTCCCCCATACATTGTTCGCTACAGCTGTGACATTCCCTAATCTTTTGTCCTTCAGTACATGAACTCCTTAAAACACAAAAACATAAGCTGATGTGATTTAGAATTCATGACGCAGGGTTCTTTCTTAAAAAATAAAGCCTACAACAGTGATGTATTTTATTTATTCATCCTACTGTGACTCTCGGTTTGGCTCTAAAGCTACTTTTTTATTTTTTCCTTTCTTGTTCTTGTTCTTGTAAATTGTGGGCTTTAACACGGCCCTCCGGTGTTCACGGTCAGGTTACAACTTAACGCAAAAGTTGGAAGTCGCAGCTTGGGGTAACATTAGTTTAGAGCTCTGTGTGTTTGATCTAAATGGTGAGGAAAATGTTAGACGCCTACACGAAAGCTTGTCTTGTCTTTCTTGAGCAACAAGCTAGCCAGATAACGTTAGAGAATATATGTGATAATCATAACATCTGTGATGCATTTATCTTTTCCAAACCACAATCTTTGTAGCAGACGAGCTATGGTATTTTATTTACTGCCGACAACTTGAACAGTCATGTTGATATAAGGGTAGAACCCCTTCCTGACTTTCTTCTTTCCATTCCAGAGGTTTAAACTTCTATGAGCTATGAACTGTAGGTTAAGGCAGATATGCTTAATGCAAACATACAGATTCATGGCAAAGTAAAGCTCCCAGACACCTGCTTGTGCCGTGTTCATTTACAAAAGCCCAGATGCTAGATTATAATCATAAATGAGATGTTTCATTATTCTTGCTTCTCTGAGATACGTGGTACATTCATAAAAAATGATGTGTCCTCTATAAGTTATGTCTACACATTAGTTTCTTTGTTGCAAAATTGGAGACAAGTGTGTACCATGGCCAAGCCTTCTCTCACACGACCATGCAAAAATATAGGCCGAAGGAAGAACACAGGCAATTCCTGATTCTATCTTTGGCTTCAGGAAACAGCTTTTGAGAAAAACAGCACACAGAACAAGGGCGAGAGAAGATATTTCCAGTGTCTTGATGTATGAGCCATTGGGCAACGGTGCTTGTGGTTAGACGATCCTTACTGCTCACTGAATTGTTTGCAGACGCACCTTAAAAGTGTCTGATGGGAAAATCCGGATGAATTCATCAGAAACACACGCTTACATAAATAAAAAAAATTTACCCCTACCTGAGTACATGAGTCACTTCAGACAAACTGCAGCCAGCAAGGGACCAGGAGAGGGTCGTCTTTATAGCCAAACAGACTTGGGGAACTGCTAACAAACTCACTCACTCATCTTCTTTACCACTTATATACCGCGGTGCCAATACATCAAAGGATACACACATGGGCAATTTGGGACGCCAATAGGCCTAATCTGCATGTCCTTGGACTGTGGGAGGACTGAGGGAAGGTACGACTCCCCATTATATGATTTCATTACCATGATCTAGATGCCATGATAGACTGCATAGTGAACAATTTTCCACAATTCTTCTTTCTCAACCAGAAAAATATAATAATAATAATAATGTAAAGCCTTCACACTTAGAAAAAACACACTGTATCAGCTACCACAGCATTTCTTGAGACGCAGTAGCACCTTATATTACATCTTTATAATCAGTAAAGAGATTAAAGAGACAGAATTTTTTTTTCCCAAAAACATAACCTTTAAATTTAAACATAACAGGATAAATTTATGGGTGAGATCAAGTTATAACTGAGATCAGTGAGTATCATTCTTTATTGATTCATCAATGCTGCACCGTAGTCATTGGCACAGTACAGAATTATAATTCTCAGCAGAAGTGGAGGTAGAAGGCTACAAACTTTTATTAGAACTGGCTTCTGCATCTTCTGTGAAACATCCTGCCTCCTTCCATGTCTACATTTCTGCTAAATTAAAATGACTGTCATCCCTGTTCATGGAACATCATAAATCATTTGTTGTAAATTGCTCTAATGCATACCTCAGATCTGTTTTACATTCCAGTAGTCCAGTAGGGAGAACGGATGAACAGTCAGATCAAATCACTTGTCAGGGAACGGCAGATTGCCTAACGCTCGCCAGAGCAACAGGGAACAGCTGACTCTCGTCCAAAAGGATCTTTGGTTTTTCTTGAGGGAGGACTGCAGTCACAGCGCGCTTAGGGCTGCACAGCCTCAGCGCATTGGCAATAGTAATCATGACTAAAGATATTAAACAAAGCCCTCTTCAGTTCAAACATGTGGAAATTATAATGACTTAGCACTAGACTTAATGTTAGCAGCCTTTAAGCCATCTGGCACTGCTATTAATAGTTTATGTTGAGCCAAGACAACGTACAAGTATCCTATTTTTTAATGCGTGTTGTCCCTGAAAAAGGCCGTGGAGACTTTGATCTCGTCACTGCCATTGAGAATATGCCAAGCTCCTTTGTGGCTTCTAAGCCAGGTGGAGTGAAATGGTTTTCAAAAGCATCCCTTTTGTTCAGGCTCAATGCCAAGGCGTTGAAAGCTGGAGTGGGAGCGCGGGTGGCATAAAGCAGATAAGGGACTGAAAAGGTATTGACTCAGTTCCTGATAGCTGCCCTGTGGGACAGAGACAGTGTTTCTCGTCCAGCACTGTGACACTCCCAATCATTACAGAATGGCAGAAAAATTGTGACTCCCCATTGCACTTCTATACAAGGCTTTAAAACTGGGGTTAAAGTGGCAAATACATACAAGGAAGACATACTGTAGAGGTCAGGAATGATGCCATGCATGTCTACAGAAAGTTGAGACTTTCCACAGTACAGGACACAGTCTAGAGCGTTATATTATATGTAAATGATCATACATATATGATCAAGAGTAAGTAAAGATTATCTTTAGGTGAATTTTGCCCCCAAAATAAGGCTCATCTCATAAGAAGTTGTGTGGACATTTAAAACATTTCTGGGTCAAACCAAAGAACTTTGGATCTGGCACCAGAATGATGTATGAATGGACAGTGTCTTTATGGCATTAGACAGACTGACATGCCGTCCTGTTGGAGAGGATTTACATCTGTAATTATGTGACATTCTACTGTTCTGTGAGACATTACTGTGAAACATTCCTAAAACTAGAAATGATTCTTTATGCTCATACAGAAACATCTGCAAAAAATCAAAAACAAAATGCAAAAAAAAAAAAAAAAAAAAATTCTAACTCTACGGCTCTTATTAACCATTTGATTAATCTACATTAATGGCTTCCAACAAATGATTTAGTTCTTGCTGTAACCTTGCTGTACTTTTGCTGTACTCATAGGATGCTGCTGGCTTCTATAGGTCTTACATTGCGTCTGCCAGGTCAGCCGAAGGGTAGAGCAGGCATTCAGTGCCTTGTCAATAAGCCATTCACAAGTGGAGCATGCGGATGGGGTGAGGCTGCCCCAACACACAGAGGCCTTCAGAGAGCAAGAGAAAGAGCTTTAATAAAGTGAGAGCGAGAGAGAGAGAGAGAGAGAGAGAGAGAGAGACGACTAGAAGAACTGAGATGAGATTTAACTAATCTTTGTATTAAGGTACCCAGGATTTTACATTTACAACATTATGGGTACGATGGATGATGGGGAATTGTAAACGTAGCATATCCTTACCTTACTTTCACATTTCTTGTGAGTGGCTGTTTTGCAGACTATAGGTGACAGAGAACAAAATATACAGATTTTAAAACATAAAAACACAGAGGCCAGGCAATGAGTGAACAGGAAACAGGACTTTTTTTTTTTTCTAAAAAGCAATTAATGAATCCCAATGAGGTAAAGCAATGAGAAGAGACTCACCTCGGCAGAAAGATCCCAGACTTTCTATATTTTGCTTGCACACCCCACACTGCCGCTTCTTCTTAAAAGTTTTCTCCTTAAACTCATGGGGCTCGCCCTTCCCTCCCTAAAGAAAACAGACCTCAGACATTGAGAAACTACAAAAAGGAACAGCAGACATCCATCTCAGAACTGCATTTTTTTTTTTCCTGATCGTATTCATCATTTTCTCACATTTTGGTTTGTACTTCTAATCTAACCAGGTCCCTTTCCTGCTTTTGTGTAGAGTGTCTCATCTTTCCAAGTCCAGTATGAGGACAAAACCTTTGCATAATACTTAATCTCGAGTGACACACCTTGTCTTAAGAGACGCTACACTATTGGAGAACAGAGAATAACGTCTCTCTCAATCATTTCAGTGATCCCTGTAGCCTTGCCTATTTTAGCACTGATAATCCCCCCCTCAACTCCCACGCACATTTTGTTTCATATTGAGATAAAATGAACACAGTTGAAGTGTTAAGGCTGTATGTGCAGGAACATTTCGCATTGTGTTCTGCAGCATGCATGATGTCGGAGCTGAGGAGAATAAAATCAGCTTTGTGTAAAGCTGTGTGTTTTTCCGTATGGCAGTAGAGGTAGAAGGAGCTCGTTTCCACTCTCGGCCTCCAGAGTTGGGCACTGTTTGGACAGCTGTCAGGAGACGCACTGCATGCCCACTGGATGCCACACAGTTCTGTATTGTAGATTTGCAAAGCTTAGCAGCTTTCACTCAATGACACACCCACACAGTAGTGCCTTGGACATATGAGTGGCTTTTTATGTCTTCTTGTCTTCTACGCACTACGATACAATACAACAACACAAACCCATCTACCACATCGGGGCTCGGCAATATGTTATAAATATCATACATCTCCTAACATCTGTGCCACTTTATATAAACTTTGCCTTAAATAAAGATGGGGAAAAATGAAAAAGCTTCAGTTACATATCATGACTTGTATCGCCACAATTCATGTATCGCCACACTGACGCCAAAATATATATGTTTTAAATACTTAATGTATGTATGGTAAAATGTATGTATTTTTGCATTATACATTGCATGATAAAATGTTTCCATTCCCTTGTAATCCTAAACTATTCAACACGGCATTCTGTGTGATAATTGTTTTGAAGTTTAGGATTGTAACAAAATGTGAAAAAAATTATATAGAATTGGGATATTTATAAAATTGTGATATGAACAGAATCGCAGTATAAACACAAAAAATATTATATTGGCCCTTCCTGATTCACATCTGTATTAAAAAAATGCATTAATAAACGATTGAACAAATACAAAAATAAATGTTATGTGAATAATAATAATAATAATAATAATAATAATAATAGTGTTAAACCATGACTATGGAAAAAAAATCTGTGTGATACATTTTTTGATATTTCGTGCTCTTTTGGTTTCCACTATAAAGTCGCAATAAAGTGGTTAAGAGCATGACATTTATGGGAACTTAATTGTAACATAAAAAAATTACAATAATAACTTAATAACCCGATTAAGTTGTGTATAATAGATAATGTGTTGTGTACAAGTTGTATTAACTGGTAATGAATATAAAATAATATTCTTTTGGCCCAGGATACTATGAAAGATAAAGGCACTGGACATCAGGTCTTTATATAACAAGAAAAGAATGTGGAAAAAATCCAGCTCGAATCCACACAGTTGAACGCTTACTGAATAAACACTGATAGGCCATGTGCTCTGCTCTCTATAAATCCTCAATCTTTCTCAACAATAGCACTGCAGCTGAAAGAGTGATATTAAAAACTCTGCACAGACTGAGATTGCTTATGGGCAGAAAAGGGAAAAGATCAGCTCTGCCAGACGGCACTGATCAGCTCTCCAGCTTCTCCAATAGTGATAATAAAGCAGCCTGCTTCAAAACCTTAGCCTGCTTTCCCTTTTCATTTTCCCCTTAATTTTTAAATAGAATAATACTGATTTAGTTTTCAAACAGACTATGCATTCTCTCCTGACTGTTTTTTTAAATAATAAAAAACAACTCAACTGAGAAACTCAATAGAATACCAAAAGAAGTGGCATGCGTGTTAGATTTCTGCAGTAAATCTGACACAACACTGGAACGGTGATTGAAATGGTTAGCTTGAACTTACAGTCACACTTTTCTGGTATTTCCTATCATAAGGTTACAGAACAAAATACTAACTTAAAATGTAGAATAATTGTAAGCGTTTATTTCCAGGAAGACAATTAAAATTTTATTCTATTCTATTCTATTCGATTCTATTCTATTCTATTCTATTCTAAAATTGTATACAGTTATTTACCAATAGAATAAGAAACCATACAGCTTAAAATTGTGACAAGAACAAAAATTCTAGGTTCTATTTTGTGTGTAATAAACTTATAAGAATAAATACTTGATTGATCTGGCTATCGATCGATCTGGCTGTTAGTAATAAGATATTATTAGTAGTCGTGAGTCTCTCACTAACTCCACCCCCACACGTCCTCACTGAATTCACACAGGTGTGGTTCAGCACATAAAAAAAGCTTCTTACCTTTAAAATAGAAAGCTCACACGGGTCCTACCAGCCCCTGAGGAAAACCGATTATCAGACTAACTAACACATGACTACAGTCCATCTCTAGCTACCTGTACAGCTTGACCACACCCCTTTTACCACTTACACTTCTCTGTTAATCTTCTCCAGCCAACTCGCTGAGGTGTGCCTCTCTCTAAACTGCCCAGGCAGTGGTGTGCTGACAGTACCGTCCTGGGCATGGACTTCTCACCGGATCTGGAGCTCAAACAAACGACAGCCTGTTCGCATAATTTTAGCCACCCAGGGCATGAGCCAAAGGCTCTTAGTCAAAAGATGGCCTTTAAGAGCGAGGACCCTCCCCTTCCTCGCTTCACTTCAAGCCCAAATGAAAGAACAGAGGAGGAATTGAAAGGCGCAAAAGGACAATCTGGGCACATGTGTAGAACTAGACACCATAGGCAGATGCAGTGGGTGAAGAGAAAATGTTCTTCCGTACCGTCATTTTCTTTTTCCTTCCTTTCGCATTGGTTAAGATTTACTGTGTAGACTTTTGGACGCCTTGTTCATTGACAAGCACTCTCAACTATCCACTGGTCCTGGTGAACAAAACTAAGCATGAAGAATTGTTAATATATGACAGTGTTAAATTCCTCGGAGACCTGACATTGCTGCAATTCTCATGGAACGGAGCATGAGCACGATCCAGAACCCCAATGTTTATCCTGTAAGAGACTATAAGTAGTGTTTAGTTCAGTTTGATCTTGATTTCTCTGTTGTGGGATTCGCCTTTATGATGTCCCCTTTCATTATGCCCAAGAGTAACTCAGTAGGGGACATCTAAGTGTGTGTGTGTGTGCCCGTGTATATACGCGTATGTGCTGATGTACCCCCAATTCTAGCCTCAATGAATCAGTGTGTCCCAACAGGGTGGGACAGTCAAAAGAAGGAACTGACTGTATATTTGTATGTGTATGTGTTAGAGCATTGGGTGGACATGGCCTGTGTATGTAGGGTGGGACAGGCAGTAGGGGAACAGAGATTGCCTGTTCCAGAGATGAGGTCAGTACAGCACTGTTACAAGTTTCCTGCCTTCACGTCCTCTCAACCTTCCCAACACATCACGCAAGTTTTCATGCAAATGGCTCTTTATAAACAAAGGAACATCTATTACGCATTTCAGATTAAACATCTGACCATTACACAAGGTTTCCTGGGAACAAATCATGGCTCATGCCCGTGTAGATTTTGTAATTTCAAGATTACTGCTGTAGCAGCAGTACCAGTGGTTCAACCCAAGAATCCACTTTTCAAATAAGAGTCTGTTCCTCTTTATTCTCAATTTGAATCACTACTACTTTCATTTTTTTTCCTCTCTATATCCAACCGATTGCACATCAATTCAGAAAATACCTTTCTTTTGGGCAACGTACGTATTTTGAGTTTATGTAGTTTCACACTAAAAAGTGATTTTATTCATTTTGGCTTCCCTCATTTCTGTTACTTGCTCGCTTGCTTATACATTAAGCTGTAATTAATTCTGAGCAGTTAAATCTGGCCTATATGAGTTAAGTACTACCACAATATTTCATTATGTACTGTACATACATGTAGTCGAGGCTGAATAACGGGTCGCGTCTTTCACTCATGTAGATCACTACAGAGGCCTGCATGACAATGTTTGTTTTAATAAAATCAAACTTCTATAATCTTTCATTCATGCACAGTAAATAAGAAACCATCTCTGATCTGATCATTACTTTGCAGACATCATGTTCTCTTATCAGGTTGCACTGTCGCTGCACTGTAAACTGTCTGACCCGTGTCATGTCCGACTGCACATACTAATCATACACGGCCTATTAGAAGTGGCTTTTTTATCAAGGAAGGATTCGGAGGACACAATGTTATCAGCTTACCGAATATAAAGCTTTCGCCTTTCCTGGAGATCATAATGAAGACTGGAGTCTTAGAGACTGCATGCAGCAGGAAACATAGATCAGGCTAACCAGCAAACACACAACCCAGATCCCAGATGTACAAAAATACCTGTGTGCATGGACAGCTGAGCCAAGGTATTGTTCATCACATCCTATTACTGAATGACTGAAGACATCTAGCTCTTATCTGTCCTAATTTCACTGCATGTATAATACTGTACACACTCAAAACTCATAATTTTTTTCTAGTCTGAGCTTTTTATTAAATACCAAAACGTGACATATTCAAGAAAACAATGTTTGTTATGCTGAAGTGGGAATTTGGCTAGCGTAGGTCCAATTGTCTACCTAGAGGTCAGAGTCACTGCAAAACAAAACACAAAGGTTTTCTGACTGATCGACTTTAACCTATGATGAAATGCTTCTATCCTGACAGGAGTGGTCCCATGCAGGAAGACCTTCCCTCATCCACAGAAAACAATGTGCTACTTGACCCTAATAAACATTTATGGCCAGATGTGTAAGACTGCACTCGCCAATATCATCAAATCACCAACTATGCAATTTTGTGCAGGTGTGTAGACTCACAGCCGAGCCACATTGCAGTTGTTCTGTTTAGATTGTTTTTCTTTCCTTTAATTTGTAATGTACTCATTTTCTTTCACAGATTTTATTCTAAAGTCACTAGGATTGCATGATATGAAAGCAATTTTCACTGTTACTGATGTGATTAATGCTGTCATAACTGCTGCTGTTATCCCCACACCGCCAGCAAGCATGTTCACATCAGCATTTGAATTTCCTTTTGCTAAACAGCTGTTTTCTCTCCCAAAAAAAATTGTGTAGTAATTTTTGTACAGACACTGCACAGGATTCTCTTCAAACATCAGATGTAGTAGAAGAGCCAATCCTCATTTTAGTGCGAGAAGCAGTTTAGAGAATAATCTCATCAGCACTCTGGTCAATGTGTTTGTTGTAAATGGCTATTTGTATACAGGCTGTGTATTTAGCAACATGCTAAAATGCCACAGTCTTTAAAAAATGGCCACTGTGCTCAGATGGAGTCATTTTCCACAACTAGCTGAAGCATTTCAGGAACTCCTAATGAACCATAATGCTGGCTAACTGACAAATTCCTGGAGAATCAGCTTACTTCGGTTCCTCTTTCTTATTAAGTGCCGGATTTTATTTTCACAAAATAGCCATGAAATAATCAAGAGCAGAGCCAACATGTGACAGTCTTACCTGTATAAATATTAAAGTAAACACCTCAAAATTAAAGCAGTTTCTTTCTTTGCCATTTAAGTAAAACTATCCATCCGGGTCCATATTGCCTATCATATTTTTAAAGCTTTTTCCTGTTGCATTCATTCAACAGTGGAGACTACAAACAACAAACTAAATGCCTATTATTCAGATTCATATAATGACGCTGATTGATCTTCAGTGATGTTGAGTATTACTTTGCAATAAAATTCTAGGTTGATTTTTTTTCATGGCATATTTTCAACTAGCTTAACAGCTTCCAACATTACCCACAAGGCCATATGACTACTGATTGCTGATTGCTGATTGTGCCACCCTTACTTAATGAATACATGGAGAGCGTGGTATGCAGCAGCACTACTCATTTAGCCTATCCTCCTTGCCGCTTTATCTGTACTCTCTGGTAAAACAGATAAGCTTAGAGAGATAACTCATGATAAAACTGATAACTCCTGCCCTAACACTGCCAACAACACCATCATGCTTATAGTCTTGTGTATCACTGATTACTTGAGCCTTTATGGTGACTAAACACAAGTGTCTCATACAGTATACAGTAGTTGATTGCATTTTGGAACTCACAGTCTATCCTCACTTTGTCTATCTTGGACATCTGATTACTGTGATAGTGAATGGCACTAGGAAATGACCATTGAGAAAGAAGCTCTAGCTCTTGTGTTGCGATCTCACAACAAAACAAACTCTTCTGACACTTAAAACTGTTGCTCTGTGATAACAGTATGGTAAACAGCCAATAACATCTTACTTGGATAATAAAAATAAAGCAACAACCAAAACATTGTACAAGCACCAAAATTTGCACAATAGACATATACTGTACATGTTTATACACTGCTTGGCCAAATTATTGGACTGCATCAAGCAAAGAAAACAATTAATGGGATTTAAAATGACTGAAATTGGGAAGTGTCCAATGCATCATTAAAACCTGGATGGATAGTGCTGAACCTCAACTTCACTAAAAAAAATGCAATCTGAAAAAACAACAACAACAACAAAAAAAACCATCATGACTAAAGAACACTTAAATGCCTGGTGAAGCAGCATCATGTACAAGCCTCCGGAGGCAGAGTTATGCTCAGGGGTTGCTTCAGTTGGTCAGGTCTAAACTCAGCAACGTGAGCAATGTGGTCAAGCTGGAAGTCAGGAAGACAGCTGATAACCTGAATGTAATGAATGACCAGAATATACCATTGATTAATTTTTCTCCCTGATGACACAGGCATATTTCAAACACAAATTGTAAAAGTCTGGTTCTGTGAGCATGAGGAATCACTTTCACACATGAACCGACCACCACATTGTGCATCGTTTAAGAGAGGGCAAGAGGACGCTTTTTTCTTTGGCAGACAGTGTATATTCACGCCATATTCCCTATTCAGATGTAACACACATGTACTCCATGCCAAGTACAGTATGTACTGTAGGTCTTAAGAGTACATCAGTATTTGGGTGGTGTGAAAATGTATGCATATACTATATACAATAATATGTCAGATAATACAAGAAATGGCATTCAGGGTCAATAAAAACTTGTATTTTAAAGGGCTGCCTTTGCCTACTGGAGGTGTTTTTAATTAGTGGCAGTCTTTCCAAGTAATGATTAGAGGTTTGAGAGAGAGCGACAGAGAGAGAGAGAGAGAGAGAGAGAGAGACAGTGTGAGAGAGGTCACATGTACTCTGATTTGTCCTTCATATCCGCACAGAGCGTGAAATTAAAGTGTCTCCAGTGAAGCGCTTAATAATTTGTGCCCCCAAGCTGCCCTTAGTGACCAGCAGCCATGTTCCAGATGCCTCCCAAATGGGTATAAAGTGCACTACAGGGGGGTCAGAATTCTATATATCCCTTACCCTTTGTAGTGCACATGAAAAACCAGTGGGTGATTTGGGACACTCATTTCTGCCAGGACTACTTTTACTTTTTGAGACGTTTCCAGTAACAGTCCAGTACTGCAGCAGAAATGAGAGATGTCAAGAAAAGCAGTCTGGAGGCATTTCCATGTTTCTGCACCACACACAGCATACTCAAAACCATTCCCATAACCACAGGGGTGTTTCAAATTAGCCCAGTCTGACTTCATTACAAGACTAATAAAAGTTTAGAGCGTTATGAAAGCTACATTACGGTTATGTGAGCTAAACAATCAGCGTGCAGAATCTTCTGGAAAGTATAAACTCAGGTTATTCCTCCATGTCGCGCAGAGTGCCAGTGGACATAAAAAAAAATAAAATAAATAAAAATACTGGACGAGGAACAAGTCCGTTTCCAAACAAGCTTGTTTTCTGTAAGCAGTGGTGTTTAATAGACCTCGTTAAAGCCTTGTGATTTTAACACTTCTTACACACAACGGAAACAACGTCTAATACTCGGTGTTATTCAGCGCAGAAGGAGCGCGAGCGCACAAACTCGGCTGTCACTAAGATGCTAATGTTATGGCAACAGATATGACCACTAAAAAAAATCCACAAACATGAGCAAAAGTCCACAAACAGGGTCAAAATACACACAAAATGACATATAAATAATATATATATATATATATATATATATATATATATATATATATATATATATATTCACCATGCCAGTTGGCTCAAAAAACAAATTTTGACATCTATCTCCATTTAATTTCAAGTACACCTAATTTGTATTTTCTAAGAGTCTTACCTTGCTCATGTTGCTCCTTCAAAACAGCACTAAAGCAAGTTTAAAATGGTGGTGTCTAAACACGTTTAATACATTCCCGTTTAGTGTAAAACAGTGTACAGGAGCTACTGTTCTACTGACGCTCATGTTTACTTTCGCTCAGCCTCCCAGCTCAGGGGGCGGAGCCGCGGCGGAAAACCATGGAACGGAGTTTTTGAAGCACCCTTTTCTGATTGGCTAGATCGCGGAGAAGAATGCGGCGTTGATTGGCTGTGATGCGAAAATAGGCGGGTCATTTATAGCGCATCAATGGAAGATTGTTCTCATCCTCTGGCGCCAGAGCTGAGCGGATGAACAAGAGCGAATAATAAAAAAGTGGGGGAAAAAAAGATTACTCTCAAACAAATAATAAAGTTTCCAGAATTGAGCTATACCATTGAATCTTAAGGACCGCTTGATTTAATGACTATTTAAGGTTCTCCTGTTAAAGTCTGTTAACGGTTGCATGACTATATACAGCACACCTTCCCAGGATGAATACTAATTATACAAAAGGGTTACTATTTAAAACAACTTCCTACAAGGAAACATGGAAAAGTTTGCTTCCTTGTTTATGAGATGCATGCTCATGGAAAAACTTCATAAAAAAATTAAACCATGTAGAAAGCAATAATAATAATAATAATAATAATAATAATAATAATAATAATAATAATAATTTACAACACAAACACACTAATATGTCTGGCATTTAGGTAATGTGACTGTATTATAATGACTGTGCAATTTTAATAAACAGTACGCCTACTTTACATGTTGATCAACATTTGTCATTCGTTTCTGCTCTAACCAAAGATCAAATTGTGACACCTAGTGGAGAAAAATGTCACCACACAAGTGAAAAATGACTTAAAGATACAAGTTTAAAAGTAGTTTGTTTATTTAACAGCCTCAGCAGCAAAATCTCATTTCCCCTCTCATCTGTTCCAACCACTCAGCACTCAGCACCACCAGTATACCAGTATACCAGTATACCATAATCACCTGCCTCATGATCTGTCATCATCTGCACCTGTTTCTCTTACACATGCCTTAAGTTAGATGTTTTTTTATTTTTGAATGATACCTGGGTCATTGTGCGGTTGAATTAACAAAAACTTTCCTTTGAAACTGGTCAGGTACAGGAACTGGACTGAAAATAAAAAAATTAAAAAATACAAAAAACTTTCCAAAATGAGAGCCAAAAAGTCCTTTAGAAAGCCTGCGGAACTATTCCTCTAAACTACATAAAAAATAAACAAAAGTCTGACACTTTGTAAAACAAAACATGAATAAATGAGGGGTGACTCAGATTTTTGTCCAATACTGAATATCAGATAAAATAAGATGAATGATTCATATTGATTGTTTGTATAACACAGACCTGACATTGCCTAAAATGTGAATTGAATTTTAAAAAGTATAACCCAGGCCTATTCCAGCTGATGTACACAAGTATAATGTACATAATCCCTCAAGACATGGAGTGTAATAAATCTTATTGTGGTAGCTAAATCATAGAGCATCTTTAATAGACCTTACACAGAGGTATAGCAGTGAGAGAGCTGTAAAGATGCTGAAGTGAGCTCAAAAGTATCAACTAGCCAAATCTGCTGCGAGCAAATAGTGGGGGGGAAAAAAGAAGAAAACTTGAGGTATGAGATGAGTCACATATTATGTGAATCAGCGTCTTAGATTGCTGATCTTACAGTTTTTTTTTCTCTTGGCTGCAGGTATCACTGTGAAACTGAAGATAGCTGAAACGACAATTTAGGCATAACAATCCAAAGAAATCCATCATACCCAGTGTTTCCAGGACCTACCATGACCCTGAATAGGATAAAATACTTCCTGAAGGTGAACGAGTTAACTAATGACACCTGCAACAAATGCAAAGTCAAAACAAATTATTATACCAATTTTTGGGGGGAAAAGCCCTATGAGTTTAATTATGCAAAGGCCGCTTTTACAATTTGACCTGTGGGCAAGAGAAAGAGGACAAAGGGTAAGGAAATAAGGAAAGGGAGAAAAGGTAGGGATCCCAAAAGAACTTCTGTATATAGCGTGATAGAAGGTACATGGCACATGAGCTAGAAGTCACTCAGAGAGAATGTGAGCACAAACATGCAAGTGCCAAGAATGAAGCATGTTCCCACTCCTCAAGTCACTGAGCCACGTGGACATGAATTTACAGTATTTACACAACCCCGGGAGTAGGAGGAAAGGGGACGAGGGTACAAGGAGAAGAAAAAGCCTTTGTTTATTAGAAAGGCTTAGCAAGAATTCACTCCCCTCCCTCTTTTGCTTTCAGCCTTGTCCTTCTTTCCTGTTTCCCCTCTGTTCCCTAGAAAGAAAATGAGTTCAACGTGAAAGAAAATGGGGAGAACAGAGAGAGATCTAGCCATGTTGATGATCCCGAGTGGGACACAGTTAGAGACGGACTACGCCACAACAGAATCGAAACCGAGTCGACTATGCAGCTTGGGTCAGGTGAACTCACGTTTCAGTGGTCACGTGTTTCTGTGACACGTATTTCATGACAGAAAACAAGACATTCAGAGTTTTTAAAAGCCCTAATGCATAAAAAATGACCGTATGAAATATAACACATTGCTCTATCCCCAAGTGTGAAGAAAGTATGGTCCAAAGAGAAAGGACACATTCCGGACACATTCAGTGAGGTAATGTTGCTTTAATGGGTCAAGGAGGCCCAATGGTGGAATGTCTGAAAGGGGGGACGAAAACATGAGCAAAAAAGGAGGGAGAGAAAGAGAAAGAAAGAGATGAGAACATTTAGACAGAGGAAATGAAGGCGGGAGGAGGGAGAAGAAATGATTGGCTAAGAGAAATGCCAAAGCGTTGATCAACTACAGCTGTGGAGTTGGGGGGAGATGAGACTGGGGAGACAAAAAATGCATAGAGAATGACAAAAAAAAGAGAGAGAGAGAGAGAGAGAGAGAGAGAGAGAGAAAATACCCTATGAATGCCACCACTTTCAAGGAAGCCGGTGATTGATGGTAATGTTTACTCTGTATTTCAGGTCGTTGAACCCCGTCGCTTTTGTTTTCTTTCTTTTTAATGACCATCTCATTCCCAAAACATCTGGATTAAATGCGCCACTAAGGAAGGGAAGATTTATTTTTTTCACGAGTAGCAAAAGAAAGCAAAACAGTTCGCAGTGATTTGTTTTTGTGACCTGGGTGGACTGGAGTGGCACTGGGAAACTAGTGAAATTACATCAGTGGTTTTCCTTTTCCTTCCTATATTGCATTCCTGCCCTCCAAATCCCAGCTCCCTTTTCCCACATCCACAGTCATGCAATCACACACACACACACACACGCACGCACGCACGCACACACACACACACACACACACACACTGTTTGTGTGCCTTCACTCTTTCCTTCACACACACTTTTTAGCCATGCGATAAAACCTGAGTGTGTTAGAGTCATGAAATCACAAACTTGATGTAAA
The DNA here is from genome assembly GCA_011419295.1 of Clarias macrocephalus. Classification (NCBI taxonomy): domain Eukaryota; kingdom Metazoa; phylum Chordata; class Actinopteri; order Siluriformes; family Clariidae; genus Clarias; species Clarias macrocephalus. The sequence continues at coordinate 146,713 of JAAGKR010000054.1, forward strand.
TCATATTAGCATTTCTCATGGTGGCACAAACATCTACTCACCAGCCTAACACTTATAAATAGAATATATATAGCTGCAAAGTTCTATTGAGAAGTTATTTCTGTGTTAGAGAAGGGTCCAAGAAAAACATTTTAAGCGAACTCAGAACCATTAAAAACTTGTGTCTTATAGTAGAGTTATCTCGCTCTAGAGTAATAGTGAAATGATCAATATTCTATTCATTTGTTATATCTAATTGGTCAGAAGGTGTTGATTAATTTTATATAAAAGTCAGACAGTATTTCTGGCTGCTAGGAAAATGATGGTTTATGTTTAATGATGCCTGACCACAAGGAAGTCACCAGTTTTAAAGGGTTAAATGATTAGCCTGCATCAAGCAAAGAAAGCAACTAAGGAGATTGAGGGAAGTGGGTTAAAAACTCTCCAACACATCAACTTCAAATCATCAACTTTGTTAAAGAAATGTGGTCAGACTCAACCCTCAACATGAATGACCGTGATCGGAGATCACTTTTGTATACTCAAAAATGGAGACAGTAGAAATCACAGCTATGTTTTCTAGAGAAAGTCAGAGCATTTCCACATGCACAGAATGTGACAAGAACTCACAGGATTGGGACTAAACCGCTGTGTGGCCACAAGCAAATCGTGATGCTAATCAGTAAAAAAAAAAAATGCTTCAGTTTGCTAGTTTTTCAGCTAGTTTGATCAGGGGTTGCATCAGTCGGTCAGGTCTAGACTCAGCGCTGTTATGTGGCAATAAGATGAAGTCAGCTGATGACCTGTATGTACCAGGTTATCACAGCATTTTTTCCCTTCTTTGATGGCACATTCCAAGTCTCAAACTGTGAAAGAATGGTTCTCGGAGCACGAGGACTCACTTTCACACATGAATTGACCGCCACATTGTGTGTCATGATCAAAGCTAAAGAGGTCAAACAAGCGGTATGTGTATTATTGCACTAATCATAATACCTTATCGTTACTAACAGCTAATTTCGACTGATTTGTTGGATGTTAAAAACAAACAAGCAATCAAGTTGTTTTCTTTGCATAGACTACAGTATTTAGCATTTATACAATGAGTCTCAACAAGACGGTAGCTTATTGGTTAGCACTGCCACCTTGCATCTGCAGGGTCTGGGTTCAATTTCCACCTCGGGTCTGTGTGCGTGGGGTTTGCATGTTCTCCCTGAAACCTTGAAAACTTGCAAGTCCAAAGACGCAAGATGCAGATTAAGCATGCCCAAATTGCCCGTAGTGTGTGAATGAGTGTGTTTATGTGTGCCCTGTGATGGATTGGCACTCCATTCAGGGTGTACCCCGCCTCATGCCCTAAGTCTCCTGCAGTCTAAGCCCCCCCACGACCCTGTATACATGATAAAGCGGTATGGATGATGAGATGAGGTGAGAATGAGTCTCCAGTGTCAACTTTGCAACAGTCAACAAGGTAAAGATGAACTTTTAGGCATTTCTTCATAGGAATGTCTTCAAAAAAAGTGGACATCATGGTAACATGACAAGCTGCATTTTTTTTTGTCTTATTCCATTTGAGAGATAAAAAGATAATAAGGCTAATAAGGGACGGTATCATCAGACAGAACGGGAATATTTTGTGGATGTGCAACTAATATGTAACTATTAATTGTTGTTGTATTAAAAGGTGCTGTGTTAAAGAGGTAAAATACATTTCAGGCCAGTTTACTTTGGATGAGTGATGCCCTCAACACACCCCAATCTATAATGTTCCTTATGCAGAATTACAACATACAATATTATGCAGTGTAAAAAAATATAGAATAAAATCTGTAGGGCTCAAAAGTGTTTCTATACATACTGTATTTTGGCAAAAAGAAATAATTTTTACTTCCTCCAAATTGCAGATAATTTACATGTTATAGATGAAAATAGATTCATAGATTGATTTTAAATCATATGTCCATCTTAAACCTAACAATTTTCATGCATAAGCTTAATGTATCAGACGAAACATACACACAATGACCTCTGTATACATAAACGCACCCAGTTAACCAGGAATTTTCCGGTGTGGTGGTTTGGCACATGCCTGTGGATTATGGCTGCCATAAACTAGCACTTGTTAAAGGCTTGTCATTCCAACGATATTCCAGGAATATAGCGTGAACCACCGCAATGAAATCCACAGTGAGCACAGCACTACTGCCCTCACAAGACTTCAGCTGGGTGTGGGCATCCAATCGGACACATAACTCAACCATCCTACATTTGCTCTCTCTGTTTACTACCGAACAGTGCGACAATGAAGGAAAACATGCTAGTTAAAATGAACCAGTGATCATGCGTTTATATCATTAAATAAACCGAAACATTTAATAGATTTATGATGTCTGAACATTGTTTCATGAACAGGTCATGGCCCAATAGAGTCATGAGGTATATATTACTTCTGACATGGTCACATGCTGTTTTATGCAATCCCGCAGACCTCCTCAGTAATAGTCTATAATCCAAGCGGTATCAAGATGAAAAAAAATACGTGGAAAGAAATATTATGGTTATAACGACAGAAACCACAAGCGCGGGTTTTTAAAAAAAGGAATATAAAAGTGGACAGGCTTGTTATTACATTTTATTCATACAAGACTGGGAATAAAGTGATGCGCTCAAATTTCGGCAAAGGTTCTCAGTTATGCGTCTGGGCAAAGACACTAGACCGCAGCACTATGAAATGAGCATGATGGAATAAATCCCATGTTTCACAAAGTGCAGAGGTTTCGAGATCTCTCTCTCTCTCTCTCTCTCTCTCTCTCTCTCTCTCTCTTTCTTCATGCACACACAAACACACAATTTGATTCCCAGGCCTCCTTCACTGGGTCGAATATAAATGTGTCATCATACAGAGGGCTTAACATTCCCACACTACCCAAGCGTGTGAGCGAGCCTCAGGGAATAGACGATTATACATACATGCACTCTTCTCACACACTCATGTTTGTTACACTCATCACATCTGTGCATACACATTGCAGAACTGTTATTACGCAACACTATAAGCATTTTCCAGAATACACACACACACACGAGTATGTACTGTATATGTATATATATAAGGAAAGATATTTTAAGAACTTGAGAACAAGAACTTGAGTTAAAGTTGAACAGCTATAAGAGATGAGAAAGGGAGGAGAGCATATGAAATTGAATATATGGATGTGAGAACATACAGTAGCATCATCTAGAATGTAAAGAAGCAGCACATATAGGTGTAGTTCAAGTTCTGCTGTAACTCACCTTGGTGAGTCTCATGTTGATCCTGTTGTGTGTCCTCTCCCTGTTCAGAGTCCCTCTGAGCTCCTCAGGCTCTGGCTCGTCCCCGCAGCAATCCGTACACAGGGTGCAACCCATATAATAATGCACAAATGTATTTATATAGCACTTTTCTTACATGCACGATGGTATTACTATTCTATGGGAAAGAAAAAGAAAAAAAATAGGACAAAAAATAATAAAAATAAAAAAATAATAAGTAGTGTTCTGGACCCTGATGGTCCACCCTCTCGTCTCCTTTCTCTGTCTTTTGCTTGTGTTTTTCCTCACTACTCTGGGCCAGCTGTTTTTGTCGACTCACTAGAGGCCCTTCCCCTTCTGCTGGCTCTCCTTCTAACAAGCGCATACTCATGCACTCATATACCAGCTCATACTTACTCCTCTGTCCATCCTAAAATAACACACACACGCACACGCACACACACACACACACACACACACACACACACACACACACACACACACATTGCTGCAAATTACCCTTTCGGTCGAATTTTTATCACCACTCAGGCAGTCACACATAAGGTCTGAGTTGAAGTCTGAAAATTATTCATGCACCCACCCCCCAACCTTCCTCAACACACAAACCATTGTATTCAGTCTTTAAACACACACAGGTATATTACTTGCCTCTCTGACTCAAAACATGCTTTCTCTTGAATAAGCGCTGCACACCTGTATTATTCAACTATTCTGACGTTCTCCTCTTTAACACACTGGATTTTTCCAGACTTCACATTTCTCCCATTCTTTGCAATGTCATTCCTTTTTTTTTTTTTTTTTTTACATTTTTTTTATTATCCCCCCAACAGGATATGTGTTTCACTCTTTATTTACACAGGGCAGTTGTGGTGAGGTTTAAGAAGAAGAAGAAGGAAAAAAGAAAAAAGCAGAGATATTCCAAAGACAGAAATGGCGAAGCAGACCGCAACAGCAGTGCTTGGGAAAGTGGGAAAGCCACAGCTCAGGCTCAGCTGGTATGCATGTTGGCAAGCGCCATTACAGAGCTCAGGAACACACAGTCGTGTGTAAGTGAGACTGTGAGAGCAGAGACAGTCCTGTGCTGAACCTACTGAGGCAGCGCTGGATCACGTCGTGGCCTCACAGAGTAAAACAGCACAGCAGCAAAACACTCAAAACGATCTGTTAAAGAATTTCACATGTTATCAATTCTCATGTGTGTGTGTGTGCAGGGAGGGAAGTATTTCAAAGTGTACCCCATGTAAAGGCAAATTCCATTCATGCCTCTAAAGCCCTCTTGCTTCCATCCCTCCCTCTTTTTTCCCGTATCCCCTCACTCTTTCTTTACCTCCAACACTAAGCTCAAATATCAACAGTTTGATTATTGATCAAATATATTTCAACAAAATAGATGCATGATTTGGGAATGTGCAGTATATATCCTTTCATTGCTTAAGAGTTTCAGCACCAGAATTAATGTAAATGTTTTTTACATTTAGTCACAACCTAAATGCAACGCATTACTGATGGGCTTTAAAGGCAAAAGCCACAACATGCATTAAAGGTGCATGATGGAATTCCTTCCAGAGATCCGCATGTGCATGCATGTTATATATTGTGGGTATATTAAATATATATCATATATTTTATCATATATCAGTATATCATATATTTTTTCTTTGTTTTCTAATTTAATTGAAAACATAAAACCTACATTCATTATTTATGACTTTGATAGCAACCTTTTATCTTTAGGTTGGGTGTTTCTCATCTTGCTCTTGACAACATCAAGCGAGTTGTCTGGCCAATCAATCAATCACAGTAATCAAGCAATTACTGGGTCCTTGATTTCCAAATGAAATGAAAAATTTACTTTCATTTAAAAAGAAGACTTTGGACCAATGGACAATGGTCCATTTTTTCCTCCTTAGTCCAGTTAAGATGTTTCTGCCATGGTCTGTAGTTCAGGAGATGCTTCTGTGTATGGTGGCTCTTGATGCAGTGGCTCCAGCCTCACTCCACGCTCTCCCAAGCTCTTGAATTAGCTTTGCTTGATCTTCTTAAGGCTGTCATCAGGCCTATTGCTTGTGCACCTTTTCCTAAGATACTTTTCCCTTTCTAGTCAACCTTTCATGAAAATGCTTCAATATACTGTAGCACTTTTCAAACAGCCAGGCCTTCCAGTTAAAGACCTTTTCTGGCTTTCTCCTCCTGGAGGCTGCCATAATTGTCTTCTGGACAACTGTCAAGTCAATAGTCTTCCCCACGATTGTGGTTGCATGTACTGAACTAGACCAAGATATACGCAGAAATACGCTATATACGCTAGGAATGTAAAGCATTCAAGACAATTGACAATCATTCCAGGAGTGGACATCCCAGCACATTCACCCCATGAAAAAAAAAACCCAGTAGCTAAATCTCAGACCCTACAGGCCACAGTGACCATGTTAAATGTTAAAGCCCATGACAGCACAATTAGAAGATGACTAAACAAATATGGTTTTCTTGGAAGGATTGCCAGGACAAACCTCTACTTTCTAAAAAGAACATGGAAGGTTCACAAACCTGCATCTGAACAAACCAAAAAATTAAACAATGTCTTACCGTATGTGTAACTTTAATGTCCAATGCCATTATTGGTGAAACCCAACAGCATTTGAGCTAAAACACCTCGTACCCATTGTCAAGAATAGTGATGTAATACCCCTATCTCATCTACGCGGTTTCGCGCGGTGGCCATAAGTACGGTTCATCATGACTCACCGCGAGTTTTGGCGGTGTGATTACGTTTCCATCTTTCCGCGCAAAAAGTTAAACATGTTAAATTTTTTTGGCGGCCCTTGCGGATGCTTGCGGACCTTGCGGAACGTCGGCGGGCAATCGCGGCGGCTCACGGTGCCTAACACCACATCTCACCGCGAGTCAAACCGTATAGGTGAAATAGGGGTATAAGGGTGATGATTTGGGATTTGTTTTGTAGCCGCAGGACCCTGAACCATGAACTCCTTTATATTCCTTTATATCCTTTATAAGTCAAAACAGGGTCACGCAACAAGACAATGATCTGAAGTACATCAGTAAATCTACATCCAAATGGCCAAAAAATAAAAGAATTACGGTTTTACGGAGTGGCTTAGTTAAAGGTCAGACCCCACTGAAATGCTGTGGCAGGACCTTAAATGAGCTGTGCATAAGCAAATGGCTAAAAAGCTCAATACAGTAAAGCAATGTTGTAAAGAAGAATGGGGAAAAATATTTGAGAGACTAATAAAGTCAAAAAGGAAACTATTACTTCAAGTTTGAGGTTGTGTTTGCCTAATAATAAGACCAGCTACTATCAGATGGTTTTTATTATGTTTTTACAAACAAAAAAACATAGATGAATGGATGGAGGTATGATATGTAGGTAGAACGTAATGGAGCCATACTGTAACTAATCAACCTAGGACAGAAGATTTCAGATTCCGCTCTGAGCCTAATGATAATAATGGTAGGAGAGAAGCCAGAAGTCAAAAGAAATAGGTTGCAGGATGTCCTGAAAGCAACAGGGGCAACAGCTACACAGAGAACAAAAAGCAATAAAGTGCACGAAACAATATGCTCTGGTTAGACAAAAGAAAAACACACTCTTTTGCTGATTATTCAGCTCCTCGCATCTGGATAAAGAAGTTTTAAGTACAATCCCAAACTCAATAAACAGTGAACTATGGAGGTAGGAGCATCAAGATATGGCACTGCTTCTCTGCAAATGGGGTTGGGGCATTACATATCATTCAAATAAACATGAATGGAGCTACATACCAAAACATACTAGAAAGGAATTTATAGGAAACTGAAGACAAATTGATAAGAAGAATTAATTCAAACCCTGAACCTCTTCACCCAGAAGTCATAAGTACTACTGTTAATAGTAATTAGTTTGTCTGATTGCTGATTCTCTCTGAAAGTTTATGATGTGATGCCTTCAGACATGGATCCATTCATTATCTAATACATTGCAATGCCAATTTGCAAATGCCAGTCAGAGTTTACCAAATGTCTTTGGATTGTTGGAGAAACAGGGGTACACCAGGGAAACTCACCAAGCACTGGGACAACATGCAGATTCCAGATTCAGATCCCCAAGGAGGTGACAGTGCTAACCACCAACCCACCGTGCCACTTTATACTTAAATACCGTAGTGAAATTTGTGAAAAAGAGTTTTTTTTTTCCTGCAGATTGACTTGTGCCTAAGAATGCAAACTCATCAAGCTGTCAACAGTCAAGCACTTCCTGGCAAGAAAACGTACAGCTTTTTCTGCAGACATACCTCAGTCTCTGCCAGGGGTCAGGTGAGGCTTTTAAAGGGAACGTGGGAATGGATGGGGAAAACACATGTGCACTACACCATGCCGCATGATTAAATGATAAAGGGATTTTTATTATATATAATCATTCTGATATGTAATACTATAGATCACTGACATTAATCTGGATCCTGGATCCTTCTGCTTCCTTTATTTAGGTATCCCTCCAATATCAGGGGAAAAAAGCTTGGAGAACAAAGACTCCTGAAATAAAAGCAAGGGAAAACCCCAAATAAGGAGAGATAAATAGAGGCTGAGGACTCAGCATCCTCCACTCTTTTATAAAAATAAATACTCTCTTCATTTAAAATAAGCAGTTCTGTTAAAAGACCACAAGTATATGGTTAAAAAAAAAAAAAAAAAAAAAACACAATATCACAACCTACACAAGAAGTCTCGTGCTGAAGCCTATATGTTCCTGTATTTCAGAGTTTAAAGTCATTATATTAGTAATTCTTTACACTTCACAGAAGCTGAGATAATAATTCATGCATTTGAAATGTGAATGTGCACTTGAAATAATGATGTGTAACTTATTTGCATCAAAACTTAATATTAAAATAATTAGGGATAGGGACTTTGTTTTTACTTGTTTTTCTTTCCTTCCACAGAATTGATCAAATGTAGATCTAAATCTATTTATTCTCTTCAATACTTTAGTGAACACTATGACTTTTTTTTTCATCATTTTTAGAGTCAAAATGAGGCTGAGGGTTTTTCTCTATTACGATAATATGTCATCATCATTTAAATATTCTAGATAATTCTCCATGCTAATTCAGTGGCCACATCTCAGCAACCAGATATTATACAGTAATAAACTTAAAATGAACCATGAATTTCAAAATATGCATGACTGAAAAATACCCCAAACGCTACCTAATATTTGATGCGTCACCTATACTATCTTAGTGTGAAAGGACAGGGAACAGGTACATGCCTTTATATCACAATGCTGTTGTGTTCTAAAGTCTGATTGGTCCAAATGAGTTGATTAATTTTTAACAACAGCAGTTCTGAGAGCAGTGCCAGTAGCAAATCACAGCTTTATGAATTTTTAGCACCTCTACAGTATATTATAGGATAGAAATAAACCACACATTTAACATTCAGGGAAGAAGTCTGCTATTGTACAATCATTATATTAAGCTTTATTTGGTAGTTGATATACAATAAGAACTAACATGAAAGTTTCAGGAAATAATAAACATATTAAATTTAACTAGAAAAAGTTGAGTACAATGGGATGCTGTTATTGCCTAGGTCTTCCAGCTGCCAAAAGAATAGCTCAAACACCTCTTATTCCACACTGACCAATTCATAATTAAGATACATACAAATGTCAAAAAAAGAATCTCTAGCCCTTATGATGCCCTACCATACGTACCATTCTGGCATATAGAATATACAAATATAATATACAAATATAACAAATATATAAGTTGAAGCTTTATTATTTCATAACCTTCATTTACTGCTCTTTAAACCATGCCTTCATTTGATGCCTCATTTACATTTACAGCATTTAGCAGATGCTCTTATCTAGAGGGATTTGTAGTCTTTATGAATAACATCCTCATGGTAGTTCACTTAATCAGAGACTAAGCACACTATCAAGCTAAAACAGTGGAGGAGGTTAGTACAGCAAAAGAGAACACATGAGGAGATTTTTTTTTTTTAATAGCTAAAATGAATGCGAATTTAAGTGCTTGGTGACGAGGTAGGCATTTGATCTTTAAGACAGCAAGGGGTTCATTCCACCACTTGGGTCCAGGACACAGAAGAGTCTTGATGCAGATCCCCTTTGCATTATTAGAAAAGATGGGTCCGGTTAAGCCAGAGGCCTAAAAGGAGTGTAGTGTAGTATAGTGTACCCAAGTCGGGACTGGCCCATTTTTGGCTTTGTATGCAAGCTTCATCAGTTTGAATCTGATGCACGTATCAATAGGAAGCCAAGGATGAAACACAGCAATGGGTTGGGGAGGGAGAATTTAGGAAGCTTGAAAACAGCCGCATTCTGGATCACATGCAAAGGTCAGATGGCACAAAGTGTTAGGAAGAAAGAAGAGAAATTATACCATTTAGTATTTGCTGATGTCTGAGCTATTTAGGATGTTTTTTTTTTAGGATGGGAATATTTCTTGCTGTCTCTCATGTGGTTTCTACATGACCATTTATGTATAAGTTTTTAGGGAAAAATCTGGCAAGATCATTTTCGTGGTGGACGGGATGTGATCCAAGGTGGAAAAAGATAATCTGCAGGATTTCTTTTGCAGACGAATTATGTAGTGTAGAAAACAAAGCTAGGAGGAAAAGACTGGCAGAGAAGGAAGAAGACAGTTGAGAACCCAAGAAAAGAGAAACTAAGGTACTTGTCCAGGGAATACATGCAGAGGTGCTATTTCTGGGACAAAATCAAGCCCAGGCTACAAACCTTGGCAAGTGTAAGAGAAAATCTAGGCAGAGAATAATAAGTGTAGATTAACGTTGAGAGTGGCATGTAGATGAGGTTTGAGATTGTGGCATTGTCTTGTTGGAAGTTCCAGTCACTAGGGAGTAAATGAAGGTGTTCAGTTGGAAACAGTAAGTCTGCCAGTAGGTTGATATAAATATCACCAGTCAGCCATTGATTTCTGGTTAAAATCCAACATCTTTAGCTGTAATGCGTCAAGAGACCAGACCATAATGGTTTTTAGTTGCCTTAAATGCTTCTCCCAGGATCCTCCTTGCATAGACCTGTCCATTACTTAAATATAAACCTGAATGTATTACTAAAGATCACTTTCTCCCATTCAGACAGTCTTTGTGATCTCTGGCAAAATTTGTGGAACACGTTTAAGTGCAGATATAATCAGTTTCCCTTCTCAACTTACAACCAAACGTTTCAGACTCTCTTAATATTTGGGTGTACGTTGTTAAGATCTACACACAATTTAAGGTACTAAATGATTATTAACACTGATGTTTACTTTCTATATTATATACTGAGCAAGTCTACAGTACTCTCAATGATCATTGCACTCATTTTATGATTGGTCATGAAATGCATCTTCCTTGGCAACTAGTGCAAACACTCAGCTAATCACATTAATGAGCCTTTAAACACACCAACTTCAGCTGCTAAATTTTTGAATATTATATGACGGTGAGTCAAAAATTATCCGCACTCTGGTTTATCTTATCAATACAAGCAAAAATGGATGCCCCACTTATGATTTGCATGAAAGGAGAGCAGCATGCAGTGATTCATTTTTTGTGTGCGTCTGGTGCTGGTATTTAAGGGTATAAGACTTTGTCCGCAGTATGGTGAAAACGTTTTGTACTGAACAAATGTGCATGAATGCATAGAGAGGCTCAAGGTAGGTCGCGCAAGTGTGAGCCACCAAGAAGGAACCAGAGGCTCGTCCACGTTCACAGCTGATGACGAACGACTGCACAAAACGTACCTACGCTAAAACTTTGTTTCGAGATTCTAAAGCATTCTCCCTATAGTCCTGATCTTGCTCCATTAAACTTTCACCTGTTTGTTCCACCTGAAAACAGTCCTACAAGGATGAAGATTTACTTCCGATGAAGAAGTGAAGACAGCGGTGCATTCGTGGCTTGCAGCTCAGCCTGAAACACTTTTTAAATATAAAGTACGAGAATACGCAATATGCTTGTTGAAAAGCAAGGAAATGAGGTCGAAAAATGATGTATTTGTATTTTCTATATAATTAAAAATAAAAATAAAGTCTACAGCCAGAATGTGGATATTTACCCTCATATGAGATCTTTCTTACTGCAAGTATTTATAATTTTCAGACAAGACTGTAAAGGCTCATGTTAGTGATATCTTGAAAGTAATTTTTTTTTAGCATCACAGCTCACTGGGACTGAAAAAAGTTATGCAACAGTGCTATAATGATGTGAATGTCAGTAATCTAAAAGTCATATAAAATGCCTGCATAGAAAACAAACATGGCCTCCCACCTGCTGTCTATACTACATCATAATTGAAATGCCCCCTCACAAACCCACTATGGAACAGACCACACAGTCTCCACCTAACGCAGCGGTCACTTAATGTTCTCTGGAATTGTCCAGGGTTTGGTTAGATCCCAATATAGAAGTATAATCTTGTGCAAGGGCAAAACAATTGTGCCCACATTTAGGGTGTGTGCAAAAACACACAAACTTGGCCTGTTACTGTATATTTCACGATCAGGATGAGTTAAAATGCCACTTACTACAAGAAATATTACATAATTAAAAAAAAAATGTGATAAAATTTTTCAAAATAAAATCCTGAAGAATAGGACATTCAGAGAATTTAAAGACATAGAAGATCAGTGTTATATTTTACGTCAGGCCACAGTTCATGGTAGCGCTGTGGAATTTAACAAAGCACTAAATATAAAGTTCAGTGGTCACAACAGGCCCAAAATTACAGCCATATGTGCAGTGACCCATGTCACCTATATGCTCCTTATATTCCTCCAATGGATAAAGGGGAACTAGGCTGAAAGGAGAAATCCATAGACAACCAAGTATTACAACAAGGTGAAGTGTTCTCAGTTATGATATGCAAAAAGTAAATTCACACAAAAACAGAAACTCATCTCATTCAGAGGAAGCTGGATAACAATATTCTCTCTATTGATGGATCTTATGGGTGATTAGGGGAAAAAAATATGACCCCAAAATTCAAAGAAACCAACTGCGATAATCAGAAAGGAAAATAACAAAAACAATCAATACTCATACCTTAAAAATGAAAGTAAAAAAAAAAGAGACAGCTGCATGACATTAAATCAATTACTAGTGGTAGTAACTGGCAAAACATTCAAGAGAGAATCTCAGCAGGACAAAAGTACGGATGCTACTAGAAACATCCTGCCTCAAGCTGATAATGTTACTTGGAGAGTAAAATAACAAACTATCTGACTGGGCTCATAATCAAAGTCTAACTGAAGCCTGGATCTGCATCCAAAATAATCACACTGGGGGGAAAAAAACGTCTGGATTGGTCCTATATATTTATGCACTCTTGGGTCCAGATCTCAGAATAGATGGATGTGGGAATGAACAGCAGGAAGATGATGAGAAAATGTCAGGGTCACCCAGTGATGGACAACACACAAGCAGATGTCCGGGCTAAGAACACTAGGCGAGTGTTCTCACTGCTGCCTCCGATGGCCTCCAGTGCCTGGACACTTATTTATGAGACCTTGGAACCCGAGGGCTAAGAGTGCATTCTTTAGCTGTGGTTCCAGAGACACACAGGAAGGATTAGTTTATAGGGCAGAATCTAAAAAGTGAAAAATGATAATAGCACTGCTCTGTGAAGAATCATTCTAATCACATCACCCTAAACAAGATAATGTAGCTGGAACTTTATCATCATGATATATTTTGAAAACAAACTGTTTTATTTTAGGATATGGCTTTTCATGCCCTAAGGTTAAATTGCAAATTCCTTGCATCCATTTGGGTTGAACTTGGCCTCTTTAAAAATATCCACAAAATATACTGATTACAGAAACTCTACATTCCCATGAAGAGGGACATGCAGCTTTGCTTGTTTTCATGGGAATCAGAGATTACAAACTGCATGAAATCTTCGTTCAGAACTGCATCAAGGAAATACACACGAGTGTTTACACATGGATGTTCATGCGTTACGTTGCCTTGCAGTACCATGGATCATGTTCCTTTAAAAGTGCCACTGGGAATTAACTACATGTATACTTCGACCTCAACGCAAAGCCCAAGTGCCACAGACACAAGGCTCTTTATTAGAGATGTGGCTTTCAGGAAGAATTAAGTGCAGGACCATTTGATGGTCTGTCTACTCAATGTCCTGTAGATAAACTCAAAACGTCCTGTCTAACAGAACATGGACTTCATTTCTGCAGGTTAAGATAATATCAGTTTACCGCATAGATAAACCAAACCCTAGGCATGTGATTATTTAAAAAATCATTTAATCTCTGAGATTTATATTGTACTGTATATAGAAAAATGTTGAGATTTGCTAGTTTTATTATAGCTTTACATTATCTTGCATATTACTATTTACAAAATTCTTTTTTTTTTTTTTTGACATGGCAGAAATGCAAAATATAAAACCCCAAAATATAGACTGCACAACAGCAACCATTTTTATTAAAACCTTTATTCAGAATTCACACAAACTGCACTGGTTGATTCAAAAAGCAATTTGTCACCAATGTTTAAAAGAACTTGATTAAGGGGCAACACTTTGTAAATGACTAACTAGCTTTTAATAATTTTACATAGAAAATATTCGTTCTGAGGGCACAGCCGGCCACAGAGGTAGCTCTATAATCTTGTCCATGGAGAATGGGTCTGCATGATAAAATAATTTTAATTATACTTTATTGGGGGAAAGTGCAATAATGGAAGCGATTAAACTGATATGTGGCGTGGAAAACGATTTGCTTTCTTTCTCCCAGTTAGTAAGTCCCATATTATATGCTTTAAGACATGATTTTGCAAGATAAAATGCTGCTGATCTGATCATGCAGGTCCCAATGTCTCTAGAAGCACAGGTTCAGCTGTCCCATCAGTAAGAAAAAAAATAATAATAAAAGCGTAAACCCTGAAAAGCAACAAGACACTCGCCTTTGGTATGACCTACCTTGTGTCATGCCCTGCTTTCATAAACTAGTGCTAGAAACATGTGTAATGTATACTGGATCAGCTGCAACAAGGGGGATCACATTCGCTCATTTTAAACCTCAGGTTTTTTTTTTTAATTATTAATTATAATTATCTTAGCCAACTTCCCAAATACCCTCTTATTTTAATAGGAGTCTGATATTTATTTTCACCATTTGCTTCCACTCAGTCCCATAAGGTGGTTATAAGAGATTGCCATGTAATTTTACTGCTTCTCCAAGTATATGCTTCAAGGGAGCAGAGCTGGGTCCTTCACTGATGCAAGGAAAAGCTGGAGGATTAATTCATAATTCATTTTTGACAGATGTTCCTACAGCAAATCCCTCATTCTCCATTTTCCTCAGTGTCGTCTCCCTGCTCGCCATCCATTAGTAAGGCTGCGTATTTACTGGCTGAGCTGAACTTCTGCCAAAAGAGAAAGAATATAACATGTAACCAAACACTAGTATAAAGTCTTCCGAATGCAGATAAGACAATATCAAATGTGGAAGGACAGTCTCTAAATCATCTGAAAAAAAAGAGAGAAAACAAAGTCTTTTACAAAACTTAAGGTTGTCGATACTCATGGACACTAGAAAAGTTGCCCATAATAGACTGCTCAAGAGTTTGTAGAAAAAGTTAAAAGGTTAAAGCTAAAAAAATAAATTATCAGCTTTAATCAGTGATGATATTATTTTAGATTAAGGCCCACATACATGTCTACCTTTTCTTTCTATATGACAAAACTCTCTGCCTAACTGCCTAATACAACAAAAGTTGATTATGCCAAATGCCTAAATGAGTATCTTATGCCTTGTTTACAGCAAATTATACTTCTTTCATTGTCAGGCAAATACACTTTCTGTTCAGTAATTGGAAAGTGAATCACAGATTAAGTAATGAAATAACACCAGTGCATTAAAATTCACTTACATCATTCCAGCGCTGTTATTTCAGTAGTAAAAATATTAAGTAATGCCAATAAAAATATTCAGTTTAGGTTTTCTAATTAATAAGTATTGGTGCAGGTCTTTGTTTACATTGAGCAAGTATCTTCTTAGTAGTTTATTTTAAAGTAGATTATTAAATCCACAACATAACTGTTCATATCATTACTTTTATTCAAGATGCAGGTTTTTAGGCAGATCTTGAAGTACTGCAAAAGTGTCCAGACGGTCAGACGCACCCACAGTTTGAATGCAGTATGCTGTCCAAACTTCTGGTTCATAATTTGGCACAAAACTGCTCATAACTTCCCTCCTACTAAACACTTTAATTTCATTCATGGCACAAGGTTTTCATAGTGTACGTCCCATTTTTGAAGTAATTCACATTTCAGTATTTGGCAGACGCCCTTATCCAGAGTGACTTACATTTTTATCTCATACATATGAGCAGTTGGGTGTTAAGGGCCTTGCTCAAGGGCCCAATAGTGGCAACTTGGTGGCAGAGGGGTTTGAACTTGGGACCATTTAGACCATAGTCCATTGCCTCCAACCACTTAACCACTGTGCATTCATGCTGTGTCATAAGTCTGTTTGTGTTTCATGAGGGTTGGACACTTTGTTGATACATTCCGGTAGTTTTTGTGTCTTCCGTATTCTCTGTGTAGATATGGTAAACTGTTCCATTGATTGACTCTATTGAATCACGCGCATAGCCACGCCCACCTCGAGAGAAAAAAACGCTATATTCGTCCAAAAAAGCAATGTATGGTGTGATGTAATCTGGAACATAATTTCTATTCAACATTTTGCAACTTCGGGCAGATACCGAAGGACTGGCAAATCAGTCCGACAGACAGAGACCGACAAACAAAGCCTGGTTTCGGATCCACCAATGTATGAAACAAAGATATCATAGATTTCTAGCGAGCTCTGACCAATGTACAGACAATACTCTTTTATTTATATAGATATTAATAGCAGAGTTTTGGTATCAAAATGTGACATGTCTTGGTATCAAAACTTAAAACCCCATTTAGACAATGCTAGCACAGACAGGGCCATTGGAAAACATGGCAAACAGACGTCACCAGAGGGTTTGGAGTTGCCAGGCATACAGTACCATTTCGGCTATGGAACAGATTGTGAACTGCAGGTTCAACCGCTGATCGCCCAAGGTCAGGAAGGCCAATTCAATTAAGCTTTGAAGTTTGAAAATTAAGGAAAAACCCCATGAGATGGCAATATGAAGAAACCGTGAGGGGAACTAGACTCAACAGGGAACCTACGCTCATTTGGGGGATCTCAGATAGCATGGATTCATATAAAAACATTTAATGTATAGTGTTTTTGTTCATGAGTACACCTTTGAGTAGTTTGTAATCCATTCTGTCCATGTGGCAGATCCACAAACAATATAGGCTTGAGATTTGTGAGAAATGGGAAAATAGGGCAAAATATTTTCCAAATAGGGCAAAAAAACAAAAACAAAAACCTACTGTAACTTAAAATAATACAGTTAAATAAATTGCCCTGAATTTCTTATATTTATATCAATTTCCAATATGTAATTAATATTTTTTACTTTTTTTAATTTTACCTTTTCTTTTTTCTCTCATCATGCATTTTCATGTACATTTTTTGGAACTATCCACTTTGCAGCATGTGACTGCAGACGAATTGTTTTGTCCTGCAAAGCTTTTTCCCTTTATCTCCTCTTCATTCAAGCATGCATTGTTAAAAACTTTTAAGTACAGCTGAATGGTTCTAGAACATTTATGTCCCAAAAGCGCTCTTGTACAAAATGTATTGAAAATGTATTGTCACAGTGAACTACATACATCATGTAGTATGTGCTTTATATTGGGACTTGCGCAGCTTATCTAAGATTCTGTAACACTTATCAGGTAAAAGAGAACTGTTGTGCAATGAGCAATAGACAGCTGCCAGGGTTAATTGTCTTAAAGATCATGTGGCAGCATTTGTAGTCACTTCTCTTGCTGGTAAATGGAGTTCAGTGCAGGTGTTCGGTTGTGGAATAGGATGTTTTTATGGAAGCAGGTCAAATAAGAGTGCTTTTTTTCAGGTGCTACTGGGAAATCTTAAAAACAACTGATGCAGCTATATTTTTCAGTTTAACTATATATATTTTTTATTCAACACAGTTTAAATTGTTACCTCACTTTTTAAATTAATCTCATTAGTTTACAGAGTTTATTTCTTCTTTATTTAGTTCTTATTCAGTTCATTCTTGCATATAACTTAATATGATTGTCATAACTTTCAAAATTGTCACCTATAGCACACTAATATAAAGAAAATATTCTAAGAAAATATATAAGGAAAATTTTTATATATTATTATTAAAAATAATATGTAAAGAAAATATTCTGCCAATAATCAACAATCAATAGTGCTAAGGGCATAATGCATAAAATCACACATGCACATCAAAGCTTCAATTAACTTTTAGATTAGAAAGGTGACTGGGGCATAATTGTTTGTGCCAGACAGGCTGATTTATGTATTTAAGAAACTGGAGATCTGTAACAGTCTGTAAGCTCACGCAAGCGGAAGGTGTTGAAAATAGCGCTGTCCTCTGAGTGTGTTACACCGCCCCCAATGGTGCGTGAGTAAGCAGTTCGAAAAGATGCTGGCATCACGGGGTTCAGAGGAAACATGCGATAAACTTCGGCCGTCCCTGACTGACTGGTATTAGTAGCCTTATTTTAGGAGCCACCTAGTAATTTAAAAAAATGGATAAGACTAAATTAGGGAGAAAAATTGGTGAAAATTATTTTAAAAATACACTGCTGATGAGGCCGGTCTAGACTGAAGTTACAGAAAATATACAGTAACCCAAACAGTCACTCTTTACAACTGTGGTAAGTAGAAAAGCATCTCTGTATGCATAATATGTTAAACGTTTCGGTAGATGGGCTACAACAATATGAAATCACTCTGGGTTCCAGACCTTCAGGGTATTAACTGGGATCTGAGACTATAGCAAGCACAGATTCCCTAAAACAGAAAAAAATAATTTGAAAAACATCACCTGTTTTGATCAATCATTATATCTAAATAAAAAAAATCAAAAATTTCTATTTCTGCAGTGACATGCAGACAATAAGGTCATAATGTAGCATTAATAGCACGAGTCCATGGACACAACGTATGCTGCATAGACAGGCAGGTGGTGGTGAGAAAAATGTTTTCTTCCCACAAACTGGAACCCTTAACACTATTCAGCATTGCTTTAACACCACAGCCTACGAGTGATTACTGTTCCTGACCGCATCGCTGTAAACACACAATTTAATGGCTACTTTCAGCATGATTGATTCCCTTGTAATGTACAAGCTGTCTCAAACTGAATCTGGGTCCATGTACATGATGACTTCAGTGGCCTTCTCAATCAACAAATATGAATTTAACAGCGCAATGTTGTGGGAAGCAAGACTGGCAGTCAAAAACATGAATATGAAGATTAATAATCTGCTCGAATTGTATGATGTAATCATGTGAACATGGACCAAAACCTCAAAGGAATGTATACATAATTTTTGTGATTTCATGCCACAAAGAACTGAGACTTAGTATTAGTATGATGTTTCTAATTGTGGACATTGAGTATTACCCATTAAATCAAATTATTAAAAACAAGCAAAAAAGGAGGTTGTTATGGAACAGAAAAGAATTTGAACAGATAATGAAGTGTTTGAGAGTTTAACTATGAACAATTAGAAGCTGCTATTAAAATCTGCTCCTTTTACTCTTTAAATCATTACCACATGAATATTCTCATACCTACAGTGCAGCACTCTCAATATTTTAAATTCATAAAAGCAAATAGTTGCAAGATTGGTAGCAAGTAAGCAAGTGTAAATTAATTAGGTCTCATTTGGACTGTTTACATTTAATGACTCAATAGTGCAATATGCGGCGAAATACTGATTTTGACAGAACAGGCTAAATTATAGCCACCTCTTCACTTCATTTGTACTAAATTAAATGATAAACAAACTGTAATCACACAGCAGCTATTCATTTAAAAATATCTGGACAAAGACACAGGCACACCCAGACACTAAAATATAAAAGGTCATGGGACAGGAGGTCACACCCAAAAAAAGTGCCTTAGAGCTCTGTCACTCACAG
Source organism: Clarias macrocephalus (assembly GCA_011419295.1). Lineage (NCBI taxonomy): Eukaryota > Metazoa > Chordata > Actinopteri > Siluriformes > Clariidae > Clarias > Clarias macrocephalus. The sequence goes on from JAAGKR010000054.1 coordinate 166,098, forward strand.
GACTGGGAGGTTCCTCATATTTCTTTGGCCCTGGTGCTGGTCTGAGATCTCGCTCTCTTCTGACGTCCTTTCTACAAGCAACGTAGAACAGACTGAAACAGCAGCCTCCAGCATGCATGTAAAGCCACACTTAGTCTGATGGCAAAAAATTTGCTCTTTTCTTGAGGGATTTATGGACATACTGCAAGCTGAGTGGTTCAATGTATGTCATGGATGAACCACTTTGCACAAAGCCCAAGGTTCCTCATAGAACTATTTTTCTAAATTAAAGAAATTAGGGCTTAGATACAACACGATGTAGAACAACAGATAGTGGTGGTAATATGGATATAAAATTAGATATGAAACTGTAAAGCCATAAGGCAATTTTCATTTGCGATATATGGGGAGATGCCAATGGACTCTAGTTCTGCTAAAAATTCTACTCATTAGAGGCTAACCTGTCTGTCTCTTTGCGCCGGTCTCTCCCTGCTGCCGGAGCTGTAGCCCCCCCGCGGCCCCGACGTGGACCGTCTCCTCTATTCTCATCTGCAAGGAGAGTTTGCAAGTATAGACCATTATAGAGCTGAAAGAGTTACCCAGCAGAGGGCTGCCCTAATATTATAACTCAATTGTTGGAATGCAACAATGAGACAAGTAATAAGTAGCAGATAAGTATGAGTCAAGCCTCATTGTCTCAAAAAAATAAATAAATTAAAAGAAAAAAATGAATAAAATGAAATAAAACCTTAGGGTTGCTATAATTTCATAAACAAATCAATAAAGATCTATCTTGGCTTACCATGATATATACCTGTACTGTGCTGTCAAATCTACACATACTGTATGTTAAAACAAGATTTTTTAAATATCTTGTGTCAAACATTTGTTCTCTTTCAGGCATGTGTTTTTGATATCTCACTATTGCACACCCCACCCCCTTTCTGTCACACAGAAGGAACATTCCATTAGCCCAGCTGAGACTGGCTGGCAGGCATGATGCGTGCTTCACAGAGGCAGAGCAACTATTCACCTATTCAGTCTAAAATATGTTGCATATAAAAGCCTCTCTCAAACACCAAGCACGAGAGACATGCAAAGCTGACCTGGTCTTAATGTGTGCTAACCATTTGTCACTCTCCAAATATATTAACATAAAAGCTACAGCCTTATGCAATTCTCCAAAAGGAAGGGAAAAAAAACGTAAGCAGAAGAACCCTGTGTCAAGCACAAAAAACAAGGAGGAACTGGCATTTTGAGCATGCAGCCTCAGCAAATTTGTGCTTTGTGCCACAACATATCTGGGTCACATGTGTATGCACACTTTCAACACATCATGCTCCTGTAAAGAGGAGGAGAGATGAACATGCACAGTAAGCATGCTCATAAGCACAGAAAGTACCATGCTTGCCTTCAATTAACTTTTCATGGTATGCATTCAAGCCTGATTCTGCAACCAAACTTACAAAGCGCCAATTAGAACAGAAAAGATTTGGTACAGATGTACATGAAATACATAAAGTATGTGAACCTAGCACAGCATGGAGTCATTTGCACCTTACTATGAAAAAGAAGTGCATGAGTGAAACAAACAAAGTTTGGACTTTACAGCAGCTTTGAATTTTGCTTTGATGTGAACAGGGAGATTGTAGACCATTTCTTTTCTTTTTGAAAGTTGCAAAGGGTCCAAAATATCGCACAACTTGGGTCCATGCATAAAGCTACTTATATCTCATCTGCTTCCATAATCCTTCAGGTTTGGGGTAGAACAACATACATATTCACAGAAAATGTGAAAAATGCATGTGTCCTTTACATAGGTATAGTAGTGCCAGTATTGATAGTCCATTATTGTTCTAGATTTTTATCTAGAAGCTAGATAAAGCATTTAGTCAACAATGCTTTAGTATAGTATCGTGTAGTATACTAGAGTAGTATAGTGTTTAGTATAAACAAACAAGTGACATGTGATAGACTATAAGGTAAACAAGTTCATGAACATCCGATCATCACACCCACATGTACACATCCTAATGCAGATTTAGTGCTCACTTTCTGGGAAAGCTCATTTAAAGTGTGCAATATTAATGCGGTCAGGCACTGATGTCTGACGAGAAGGTCTGGGGAGCGTCAGTGTTCCAGTTCATCTCGAAGACATTGAAAAGGGGGGTTAAGGTCAGGGCTTTGTGGAGCTCCTTCTGTCGAACTTTGATGCCTTAGTTAAAGGGAAACTGAAATGCTATAAAAATCTGGACAATCGTGTGCCTTAAACTTTGTGGGAACAGATTGGGGAGGGTCCATGTTTGGATGTGATCTTCAGTCATTTCTTTCATTTAATGCACATCATCTGTAATTGTGATCTTTCATGATTTCTCAAAACGCTTGATATTACCTTTGACTTTTTGGGGAACTCTCTCATCACCCGAGCTTGTAGAGCTGAAATCAGACAGGCCAAAATGAGCATTTTTACAAAACAGGTAGCAAAATATCAATGAAATATCTCCAAAATCAATTAACTCATTTTACTGTACAGTTATTATTCACTTGCTTATTAATTAAGCGCTTATAATATTTTCCTGTAATTTAACATGAAAAAACATTTATCAACTGCTGTTCAATTGTTACAGCATGGTAATAAACATATAATTTTTATTCAAATTAAGTCTTAGTCTGCAGTTCCTGCTCAAATCAGGTCAGAATTCTCTCAGACCTTTTCTCTGGAAGCAAAAAAACAAGCAGTGTATTTTCTACATGAGTGCTGATTGTTTGGACTCTGACCTTTTGGAAGGACCAGGTTTCACCTCGTGCTCAGAAGAGCCACTGCTCATGGCACTTCTCTTCGCCCAGGCATTCTCTTTAGGTGGCGGAGCTGGGACCACTTTCAGGGGAAGCCCATCTTGCTTAGATGATGAGGATTGGCTTCCTGGAGAAGGTGGCTCATCCTCGCGCCCACTGAAAACCTCGTTCTCCAAGGAACGCTCGCTTTCTCTGCGTCTTGAGCCTGCAATTAGAGGAGTGAGTTTTCTTTTCAAATAATAATAATAATAATAATATATGGTGAGCTGAATAATGATAATGAACCAAGATGCACCTCTGCTGGTGGTGGTTCCTGGTTGTGACGACTCGCTTCCTGTTCGTGAGCGTTCTGTTGCTTGGTCCTCACTTCGCCAACTGGGATGTCTGAATGTGTAGAGAGGAAAAACAAACAAACAAAAAAAGCACATTAAATAAATATTATTTTCCCTAGTTAAATACTTTCGTATGCTTTCATTCAAAAAATCAGTCAGCTCTCTTTTAATTAAAAAATATGATGATTAACTCATGTTCCGAGTGTCATGGCTAATTTCACTGAAAACAACGAAACTTGGGATGTTTTCAAATATGGTTCCTTTTACTCCTCAAAACAAACTCAGAGCAATTAGTTAGCATTTTTATTCTTGTCTCAGTTAAGTCTGCGTCAAGTTCGCGTTGCAGTTTGCTTAACCTGTGACTTATAAAAACAATTTGATGTCAGCCCTTGTAGTTTAGCCCTTTCTGCGTGCCCTAGACAGACCACATGCTACTGCACCAAAGTGCTAAAATATAAATAAATATTAACAAATAATATAAATTCCACTTTCATGTACTTCTACACATTCACACATTTGCACACTCTCAGGACATTTCCATTTAAACTCTATTTCATCCAGTTTCTGTAGAACAAAGTTTATAATTTAGCCGATTACAGGTCTCTATTTTTTCTATATTTGTATAGATATTATAAATATTCTTATTTTATTCCATAATTTATTTCTTGTTGTAAATTGTTCTCTCTTTTTTACTTTTAAGGTCACTGGCGATCGTTAAATTTTGTCTACAAGTAAAAGCACACTTTTAACTGGGGTCAGAGCGCAGGGTCAGCCATGATTCGCCCCTGGAGCAGACAGGGTTAAGGCCCTTGATGAAGTGAAGAAAACAATGAAGAAAAAAATTGAACCGAGATCCATATAATCCTCTCATGTCCATAAAACAGGAATCACTAGACTTTAAGTTTTACAAGAAGAGTCTGATATAGCAGGTGATATAGCAAAGTATTTTGCAGTACATGAGCTTAAATGAGGGTGTGGCTAGCTCTCAACAAGGACATTAATGTGATGATGCCATCTACTGGAAATATCTTAAAGTACAAGAGTGAGGATGTTTATAATCAAATTTTCAAACCTATGTTTGTAAAGCAATTTTATACAATATTTTATAATAAGTAAAGTAAGTATTAATAGCACACTATTCCCACAAATTACATAAATATTTTTGTTAATGTTTAAATCAGCCAATTATAGTGTGGCAGTAGAAGAATGCATAAACTGACGCAGGTACAGACCAGCAGCTTCAGGTGATGTTTATATCACATAATAAGGTGATTTTGACTATGTCATGATCCCTAGCACCAGGCAGTCTGATCTCCTGAGATTTTCACACATAGCAGTCTCTATTGCACCATCCTGTCTAATCTCTAAAAATAAAACATCCAGGGAGCTGCAGCTCTGCAGAGGGAAATGTTGATGAAAGAAGTCAAAGGCACTCTTAATAGCAATCTGTCATTTGTTTAACAAAGTGTCACAGACTAATTAAATATTGTTCCTGACCACAATCTTCCAATCGCTATGTCTTGCATGATAATGCTCTATCTCGCACACAAAAAGTCATGTTAAACAGGTTTCATGAACATGACAATGAGTGCAGTGCTCTTCAGTCACTGGATCTGAATCCAATTGAACATCTTTGCAATGAATAAGAGATGTGCAGCACTAAAGTGCACCTGAAAAATCTCTAGGAACTTGATGCAATCAAGTCACCATGGACTAGTATTTCAAAAGAATTGTGGAAACGATACCACAATGTATGTTTTTAAAGAAAAATGATGCCCAAACCAGTGTTAATATTAGTGTTTCTAATAAAGTGTCCAATATGAACAGTTATGTCCTTACAGTACTCTCATCCAGTCAAATATCCAATGCATGTTTTGCCAAATCGAAGTATTTTTCCCTCAGTAAATTCAGTTAATAAAGTTTCTAATTGGATGCGTGATTCACCTCTCTCTGGGCTTGCGCTCAGGTCCTCTCCCCTTGTCCTCTTCCAGCTGTCTTTGCAGCCTCTCCTGCTCTTTCTTCAGTCTCTCCTCCACCTCCCGCTCTTTAGCAGCTGTATCAACTGGTTTGGCCCCTCCGAAGATGGAAGCTGATCGACCAGAGGTGGCTGAAGGGGCGCTGCTCTTGTCCTCCTCCTTTGGAACACTACGTGGCTTCAGGTTTAACTTGGGCCTCTGAGTAGGGCCTGAGAAATAAAGGAAAATCTTTATTCTCTCAACATATACAGTCAGATAAAATCATCCAGGGCTATTCATCATAATACAAAAGCATGCATAGGCTCTGTACACATGACCTTACAAATGCAATCAGTATAATAAACCTGCAGGTAATGGAATAGGAACCGCAGAACAATACAACATGGGTAGAGCACACAAAACACAAAAGGAAGACAAAAGAGGACAACTTCTCAACTAATAAAAATATACAGACAACACACTAATTTTCAGAAGGATCCTGTAATTTTGCAAGGGGTGTTAGAGCTGTTGATTTAACAAAAACAGAGATGCCTCACCTCGGTCCTCACGTCTCTCGTCCCGTCTCTCATATCGGTCATCACGGTCACCATAGCGATCTCCATACCGATCTCCGCTGCCACGGTAGTCATCCCGCCGGTCGTCATAGTCACGCCGGAAGCCACTGCCGAATGGACGACGCCCTCCACCACGAGAGTCAAAACCTAACACATAAAAGACATTTTATCCCACACTTATAACTGCACATATGAATTGCTATTACATACACATTCACATTTCATACAAACTTCAATAATTCTTTTGATTGTGTAAAGCTGCTTTGGGACAATGTCAATTGTTAAAAGCGCTATACAAATAAAATTGAATTGAATATTATTATAGTGCAAGGTTATAAAAATGGAATGTGTAATGTGGACGTTTTCCCCGATAACAATGCTAAGCTTAAGATTTTTTTCTTAGGACTTCATTTTCTTGTCCAACATACTATTTTAAGTTAAATGGATGCAGCCTGATCACACAGCACGTAAAGATGTTCTCTAACCAGCTAACAGGCTGAACGGTGCTGAACTACACACCAGCTGGAAGAGGGTGTGGAAATTCGATTATGATTATCTGTCCATGACCACATTTTTCTGAATGAATGAATGAGTAATGTGCAATTTTAGGTTCCCCTTGTGCCACCAAAACATGTCTGACCCCTCAAGACCTGACTCCACAAAACCATTGAAGGTGTGCTATGATATCTGAATAGCAGGACATTAGCAGCAGATCCTTTACGTGCTGTAAGTTGCAAGATGGGGCCTCCATGGATTATAGTTGTTATTCCAGCACACCCCATTGACACTTGATCAAATTGTTATCTGGGGAATCTGGAGGCCAGATCAACAACCTTGAACTCTTCGTCTGCTCAGCAAGCTGTAATGCACTGAGAGTTCTGATTAACTTTTTCAGCAATTTGTGCTGCATGTATGTTTCTGTGAGATCGGACAAGACAGGCATAAACGAGTCATGACCCTGTCACCTTTTTTCAACAGGGTCTTTAATGGGACTAATTGATGTAATGTTTTGTTATACAAAGTCAATAGTTAAGTGTTGGTAATCGGGCACTGTAATGAAACGTCACCTCTATCAAAGTCTCTGCGGTCCCGGTCATCATAGCGATCACGGTATCTGTCTCTGCCGCTGTCGTAGCGATCAGTGTCCCGACGCGGGCCATCGCGGTACCTGTCCGAGTCGTAGCGATCTCGGGATCCTACAATACAGGATTAGAATTAGAATTCTGCTTAATTTACAGTGCACAGACTCAAAACATCAACAGTAGCTATAAAAATGAATGTGGAATAGTTCCCAACTAAAGAACTAAGTACAAATGAAAACTATTTAAACATCTGCTAACAGAAATTTAATTGCTCACTTTCTCCATAGGCATCGTCCCTGCGTGGCCCTTCATCCACGTCAGCACTTGGCCTGGCTCGCCAGTCTGAGTCAGTTTTGTCTGGTCCCATGTCAATGCTACGATTACGGTCTCGACCTGACATTGAGCGGTCGTCCCTCTCTGGAAAAGAGTGCCCGTTTAATTTAGATTTATTAATTAAAGAAATCTGTAAAGAATTAAGATTACATTAGGGAAGTCTTCAGTTGACAAGACATGTATGCAGCATTTAGTAATTAAACATACCTTTCTCATTGGACTGATCTGCAATATCAACACGAATGCGACGATTCCCCAAGTTCTAAAGATCAAGAAAAGAGTTATATTCGTAATAATGTATCTCAAGTCTCACAAGGAAAAACTTTAGTCTCTGCATTAAAAAAAGAAGAAGAAAAAAAGAGAAAAACAAAACAACAACAACTAAAAATAATACTTAAATAATAATCTTAAAAATATTTAGTTAGGCAAACTTGCCCTCTATTTGGCCGGTAGTATTCAAAAGAATCATACAGTACTGGACAATCATAAAATGTTTCACCTCCTCATTGAGACTAAGTGCACGTAGCAGAGACTCCACATCGTCAAACTCTGCATAGCCAAAGCCCTTCAGTCGCTCCGGGTTACTGGGTTCTCGTGGGAGACGCACTGCACTTATCTACAGGAACAGATCAGATTAAATAAAAGCAGTGTGGCAATACTATAACCTCACTGAAAGAGAATGTTTCTTTTCCTCGAGGGTAAGTGTCAAATTTTTCTTTTTACTACAGTAAGCAAACAGGAATACATTTTGAATACATTAGAAACTGAGTACAAAGAAGAGACACAGAAATTGTATTCTTACTTTGATTGTTCCCCCCAAAAAGCCATTAACTAATAAACAGGCTAGACTAGGACAAACTGGATGAGCTAGAGGAACAAACAGATCAAATAGTGCAGGGCAAAGGTACTTCAAGAATGGGAAACACTGCTCCAAAACAAAAATAAAGATTTATTTATGGTCTCTATTGTACATATAGAGAATGTGTACAAAACACTAGTAAAGTCTACACTATAAACATACCTATAGGACAGCACATATCATATTGGATATTCAAGTTATAGATCAATGAAAACGAGTCACACGACAGAAATTATAGACTACAAGTATGAGATAAAAGATGAATTGTAGCTCACGTATCAAAAGTCCTTTATTTAGCGTGGCACAACTAATGACATAAAAATAGAAACTGCAGTGTGCACCTGTGCAATTATTTAATCTCAAAAGGCTACAATTTATTACAGATACTATATGTACAGTAGGGCATTTATGTAAAGTTAACCATTAGTAAATCATTTAAATATTTAATTCTTAACACTTTCGAGGTGATAAATAAATATTGGAAAACATCCTTTAATGAGATTGTTTGTCCAATCATTTGGTGTTAGTTTGGATAAATACAGTATGTTTGAATACAACACAGTACATTTAAAAGTTAAACAAAATAATTGCAGTAAGATTTCTTTATCAAATCATGCAGCCCTACCATCATTTATTAAAGTATTTCAAATTTAACTAATTCCTACATAGTTTAACTAAGCATGGATTTAGAATCATAAAATACTGCTAAATATACATCAACAAGCAGTGAAAAACAAACGTTACAGTAAAACAATGTGGTAAATGTTGGATTAAAACAAAAAAATAAAGCAACTTACACTGAGTCCGTGGAAAAAGTTCTTAATGGAGTCTTCAGTCACATCATAGGGCAAGTTGCCCAGGAAGGCGGTGTATGGGGGGCAACGCGGCAGACGTGAACGGTCTACATTGGGCTCGCGGGCAGCGCGGGGCGCTGTAGGCAGGATGGAGCGATCAATGGGTGGCGCACGATACACATCTTCCTCCGTGTGCCAGGACGTAGTAACTGTCAGCAGAAGAGCCAGAAATAAAGCTACACATTTCTAAAACAATTGAAGTCTATACCTGCACACACCGATCTTGCAAAAATTATTACTCTTATCCACACTACATTTGCTCTCAGTAATTTTTAACCACTATATAAATATAAAATACTATTGATGATATATAAAGCCCCACAGTATCTATGAAAATTTAGGTCTATTATACTCCACCACCTCTGCTATAATCAAACATCGCAAGTCCTTTTTCAGTGCCTAAAATAATGAAGACCACAACAGGGTCAGTGCTTTTTTTCTCACACACACACACCCAAATCTCTCTGTTTATGCTGCTATAGTTAGACCTGCTATTGTCTCGGTTCATACACAGATCACAATAGAAATGAGCATTTCAGATGTGACTCCTAACCCTGACATATTTCTCCCGCTGTGGGATTAATCTCACCTCCATTCCTCTCAGAGAGAGTCAGGCATTGATCACTTATTTAACACAAAATCAATGTAGGAAGTAACCAGTTCAAGCTTGAACTCTCTATATGCTATTATGCTTAGTTTTAAAATTGTCAACAGAGCTTATAAAACAATTATATGCTTTTGTGGTCAGAATGCCAGCCATAATACAGTGTCTCTGTGGTAAAATGCTGAAAGGTTTAAGGGCCTTGCTTAAGGCCCACCAATAGCTGGAACCACCACCTGATCAGTAACCCACAGACTAAACCACTAACCACTAACAAAAAGATGTGTGTGCATTTTGGTAACGGAAGTAGCAGTATAGCCTAGTCATTTAGCTAAACGAGCAAGCTGAACACAGTATTACAAGCACCAAAATGTCTATGTGTTGCATATACGGTTGTCAGAATCGATATTCTACCGGTGGACTCATGCAACAGAGACACATTTTAAATGTTAAAAAGTGTCCGGTCTGCCTTTTCCTCCAAATTCTGAGAAGAAACTAGTCTCAGCACAGACTCATTACACACAATTACATCAGTTTTAAAACACCACATGGGCTAATTAGGCATTTGTGCTTTTTGTATTACTGAATTTCAAGTTAAATGTTAAACTCTTTACCTCCCTTCAGTGGATATACTGAATATACCCTTATACCATATACCCTTACAGAGCTTGACAAAGTTGTTGTGGTCTGCCATACTTCCAATGCCAAAATACGTGTGAAAATCACTTACATCACTGCTTGCAAACCGTAGGAGTGTCTATATATACCATTACAACCCTATCTGTTGGTATAAAGAAATACTGATCCATATGTTTCTGTTTCTGACACAATGAGAATGTCAGGGGAAAAAGGTACAGTATCTGAACAGATACGGACATCCTCACTGTGTTATTTAAAGCTAAATCATCAAAGTTATACCAAAGATTTGAAGTACATAAATAAATGAAGTGCTTCAAAAAAATCTGTCATTTGCGTTCAAATCGTGGGGAAAAAAATTCCATATAATGCCAGTCCAGCATCTCAAACTAGTACTAACCGAAGTGATTATACTTTTACTTTATTTCTTAATAAAATGAATAATAATTAAAAATAGAAAAAAAAAGCAAAAATCGATTAAAAGCAACATAAAACACAATAAGAAAACAAGACCATTTATGTGCTACTGTAACTGTCTCGTAACCCACAGGATCAACAAACTAAATAAAAAACAAGGAAAAGTTAAAACCAACTTTTAGGTATGAAACAGACGGTATTTTGTTTCTGCTTGTGGTCTCACCGTCTCCCTCCAGATCATCAGTCTCATCTGCCCAGCTGGTAGGTTTTGAGGGTGTGTAACTTGGTACAGCACTGCCCCCACTGTCCTCGGCTAAGAAATCAGTTAGGGTAAGGGTCTTCCCCTTCTTGCCCTTCTTCTTAGCTGCAATAAAAATGTCACAAATTTCACAAATTTTCACCACACTCTTAAACAAAGGCTAGCAGTAGTATGTCAACTATAACTATTATGGGGTAAATCTTGGAGGGTAAAAATTATGTAATCGCAAGAGAACTAAGAGAAACACAATTCAGGCTACAGCCCACACCATACACACTTGTATCTAGTCAATTTTGATGGTGACATCTAGTGTTCCTAAATAAAATTCTCAATTAGATTTTTTTATGATGATTTATAATTTATAGTAGTGAACTAGATCACTTTTCATATCCTTTCTGCACTAATACAGAACTTGGACCAGGGTAGATCTGAAAATAGATATTGGCACCACACTTGGGCAGAACAGCAGCCAGTGAAATTAATATGGAGGCAAATGCACAATGCTTGCCAGCTTTATTTTAATCTTGATGTCTTTCATGGAACAAGCTGACCTCTGTCTTTGGGTAACTGGGTTTACAAACAATTATATATAATTTTTTTTATGAATAAAACTTTTAATAGAATTATGATGAGTGAGGATATGCCAAGTTTTTTGACAGAACTGAAAATGCAACATCAACTGTCATTGCATTGTTAAATATTAAAGCCTACCAGGCACCAATATGAAAATGAAGGCTCTCCAAATGCCTCCTGTTGTTACACCGGTTTGCCAGGGGAAAGATAAGGGTGTGTATAATTTTGTATATTCATTGAATCATGTTTTCCACCAACATTTTTGGGTTCCTTAAATAAAGTGATTTACTATTAAACATAGAAAACTTATTTTGATCGTTAAAACAACTTCTGAAACCACATACCATGTTAATCTTTCAGTTATTGAGACACAGACAAACAAATGAATTGCACATTAAATGTGGCTGTGTTTGCAGCTGACAAAGGATAGAGGTGTGCATTGGACTGCCACTCCCGCCCACTCCTGCACACCTGCTCCTCCACACACACTCTTACACATTTCACACACTTAGCCAATCCAGGCTACTCTCACCACAACCTAGCCTGCTCCCTCACACACTCTTACCCAATTCTGCCAAACCCTGGACACACTCTTGCCCAATTCTTGCTTGCTCCTGAACACACTCTTGCCCAATTCTTTCTTTCTCCTGGACACACTCTTGCCCAATTCTTTCTTTCTCCTGGACACACTCTTGCCCAATTCTTTCTTTCTCCTGGACACACTCTTGCCCAATTCTTGCTTGCTCGTGGACACACTCTTGCCCAATTCTTGCTTGCTCCTGGACACACCCATGCCCAATTCTTGCTTGCTCCTGGACACACCCATGCCCAATTCTTGCTTGCTCCTGGACACACCCATGCCCAATTCTTGCTTGCTCCTGGACACACCCATGCCCAATTCTTGTTTGCCCCTGGACACACCCTTTCCCAATTCTTGCTTGCTCCTGGACACACCCATGCCCAATTCTTGTTTGCCCCTGGACACACCCTTTCCCAATTCTTGCTTGCTCCTGGACACACCCTTGACCAATTCTTACTTGCGCCTGGACACACTCTTGCCCAATTATTGCTTTCTCCTGGACACACACGTTCCCATTTTTTTCCTGCTCCTGGATATATGCTTACCCAACCCTGTGTGGACAAACCATTCCCCCCCCCCCCCCCCAACCCTTGGACCATTGTAGTGCATTAAAAGGTTTGCCAGTTGTGATAAATTTTTATCATTGTTTAAAAATGAATTCAGGCTTTCCAAGGTTTTAAAACAGTCCACTATGACACAACCTACAGAATCACTTATTATCCAACAAAAATAACATTGCTGTTTACTGGACAGGTTATTTTATTATTATTTAATTTTATATCTTTATCATTGCTTCTAATATCCATTATCACAGTTTTTCAGTTGTCCTTTCAAATGACACCTGATTGAACTCTCAAGACTGCCCAGAACAGGCACTCAATGCAAATGCATGTAAAGGGGTAACATCACAGTACCAAAGTTCTTAATACAATACAAGACTGAATATACAAGCACAAGGTCTAAATTGAGTGACTTCAGCGATTCTCACATTGCTTTCTAACTGCCTGGTAAAATCTGACCATAGTGAGAGATCCAGCCTGGCCTGTGCAGCTGCCAAAGACAGGCCGAGCTCCTCAACCTAATCTTTTCATTCTTCATGACAGTAAGAATGACATTGTAGTGCCGTGGTACTTGTTTATACTGTGATGAATACATGTTGGAAATGTTCTAATTGCTAAAACTGATGTTATTTTAACAAACAAACAAACAAAAACGTAGCATGAGCAGCAGTGCTCTCCATTCTGTCTGCTCAGGCAGTGCTATGGCAGCTGACAGCAGGTCAAAATAAAAACTGGATTTTCAGGACAGGATGTTGCTCAATACTCGCAAAGTCTCCGTAGAAGATACATCATAATTATATACACCTAAATATTTTCTAATATATAAATTCTGTGCAATTAAATACTTAATAGCAACCATTTCCTATAAACCGCATCCTTGTAGCGTTAACCGAAACGGCTAAGTAGACCACAGACACATGCTAGCCTGCTCAGTGTTTGTTTTTAGCGTAGAAACATTTCACATATCTGCGTGTGTGTGTGTGTGTGTGTGTGTGTGTGTGTGCCACGAGGGAAGTTTCTGTAGCCCTTAAAGTTAACGTGAACGAGCCGTTCTGCAGAGTAGCCAGCATTAAGGCATTTGGCGGTTAGCAGTTCGTTAGCGTGCGGAGGCAGAGCTGCTTCCTGCCGTGACGCGGTCCTGTCAACACACTCAGCAAGACGAGGACCAGCACAAAGCTGCAGATCGCTAAGAAAGCAATTTCAAAAATGACTCAATGCGCCAAAATCCCCAGTAATTCAGCACAACTGCAGGAAAACCGAGAATCGAGCTCTACATAGGCTAACAGTGATGTCACGGGCGTAGAGTCGCAGTTTGCAGATGAAGCGTAGAGCATGTGAATAATGAGCCGCTCATAACGCTTTCTCTACAGCACCTCGGAATACTACAAACATGCTCATATCAAGCACCGTTATTAAGTCCTGAGCACTGCAGCACACGACTTAATAACGCCGTCCCTCCACGAAACCAAACGCAACGATCCGGCCCGAGCACGGACCCTCTTGTAACTCTTACCTGAAGCCGCCATGATGGAGAGCGAGTGCGTGTCACATGCCCCGGATGGAAACGTCACCACGTTGCTGATGACGTAGCCACCATTTTGTCCAACGAAAGAGAAACCGCTTTTTTTTAGGGGTATTTTAACATCAGCTATACTGCATGTATCACCTCCCGCCTAAGACCGAGTAGGTCCCCCTGTGTTGGAAGCAGAAAAAAATTTTTAAACATAAGGATTTGACGGCTAGTGATGGCTGGAGGTCAGAGCAGCTCCAAAACTGCAGCTTTTGTGGGATGTTTTTGATCTGATCTGTGGCCCACAATCTGGCCTCTGTCAAAGTCACTCAAATCCTATGCAAGGGTGGGTGAAAATTAACTCGGCAATATTTAATGGCTATAGAACTTGTAGTATCACTGGAGTCATGATAAAAACAGTCTCTCCCCATTTAGCCCTTAATGTGTGTGTGCAAGTTTAGACCAGCATTTTCCAGACTGTTGGCTGGGGCGACGCAGCCCTCATGAATGGCCTCCAAGAAGTCCAGATCTCACTCCATGTGATTTGTGGGATTATGCAAAGGAGAAAGTGTACAGGACAAGCCTTCCACAGTGGAGAACTTAAAACCACAGATTCAGGAGTTTCTCTGCAATATCCCAAATTACTTCCTTTAGAAGGCTGTGCGTTTGAGGAAACTGACTTTGATGACTTTGATGATATGACTTTGATGTCTACGTTGAAATGTGAGGATTTGCTTTTGTTTTCCTATGTAATAAAGTACATGTAGAATTTGTTTCAATAAGGACTTTATTACCAATTTTTAATTGTCTAGTTGCCTTTCACCCAGCGGTTGTGTGTGTACATATATGCCTTATATGTACTTCAAATAAAAAGTAACTTCAAGTATTATAAGACACATTACCCCCCCCCCCAATACATTTAAAAAATGTTATTTTACTATATATACAGTAGCTTCTACCAGTAAACAAGACTAAGGCTGTACACTGTACAATGCAGTGCTATATTAATTGTAGAAAAGGTCCTGCACACAGTTCTACACACAGTATGTGCATTAAAACAAACAAACAAAAAAGCCCAAACAATCTTTACTCCTGGCCTGAGTGTCCACATAATAGTATACCACTCACAGGCTGAAAGGGTGAGAGAGGATTTTGCCCAAATTTGCAAAAGTCTGCAATTTTTTCCCAAGACGTTTTTGCAGCTTTCAACATAAATTTGTAATAAACTCTCTTGTGAATGCTGTTGAAGTGCAGTTTTTTTGGAAGACTGATGGGTTGGGGTAATACGGAGTCTTAGAGGTGAAATAAATAAAGAAAGAAATTAACAAAGAAAGGAAAAAAGCACTGAGTACTGCCTGTCCACTGGGTGGCAGTTTTGTCTCTGAAGTTGGAGAGACCTCACTAAATCCAGCTTAGACACAGCTCATTCTGTTTGATAGGAATGAAGTTACAGATTAGTTTAATCATGTTAAGTTTCAAGCTAGACTGAATAACAAGGTGCTTGTAGACCAGAGATTGCCTGGGATTTTATCTGTCGGAACCAAGATTGATAGGAGCAGTGTATAACCAGTGTATCACACTCTTTCTCTGTTTCGTTGTCATGTGTTGAGGGGTAAAAACACTGAGTTCTGGCTGCCTTCAAAATATGAGGTCAATTTAGGCTACACCAAAAAAAGAGGTACAGTATTATCTTTTTTTGTAATCTTTTGAATGAAATATATTTAATCATATTTAAAAGCAGTCTGACTCAGTAGACAATTTTAAGATGTATTAATTAGCAATTTTTTTTTCTACTTATTTTTCCTCCCTCAGGATCACAAGCTCTTTTCCTGACTTAAATGTGAGTCACTCCTCAACACTTCCCCTTTTTTGGCCTTCTGTTTTTGCCCAAATCGAAAAGAAGTAGCTATGGAAACGGCTTCTGCGTGGCCAGTCTAGGGCAGGGCCAGAACGCGTGGGAAGACTGGGAGGCGTCCAAATGTCCCACAAATCAGCTCAGAAGAGCCATTAAGAGCACTGCACCTCTCCCCTCCCATGCGTTCACTCGTCATGGCCAATCCCAAGGTCTTCATAAACTGCCAAGCTGCTCATTCTTTGTTTTGGCAACAGTTTACCTCCCCTTGCATTCCACACAGTAGCCCACATGTGCACTTTCCACACTGTGCAATTACACAAGGGAATATTGTGCCTTACTTGCTGGGTTTGTTGCAGTTACTTTGCAAATCATGACAAGATCTACTTTCTAAAAAAGTTCCATGTTAAAAACTGTCTCTTCAATTGAACTACACTGGAATCAGTAAATCAGTAAACACTTTACAAGATTGCGTGTGATATATTAAAAACCCTGTACACTGTGGACTACTGATCACAAGGGACAAAACTTGACACTCTCCAGAGACTCTCATTAAAACAGACCCTGATGTGCAGCACTGCCTATGTAGCACTCCCTGTGGTTGCCAGGTTCATTGGTGAGTCAGCAGACTCTTTGTTTTGGGGGTTGTCCAAATGACTGAGAGTGCTGACAGAGCTGATGATGGGAATTGAGTTGTCATGTGTGAGAACTGGGCTCGATGACTGAGAGCTTATCTAAATGACACCCTGCCCGTGCATTTATCCTCTGTATTTTATAACTGTAGTAAAAGTTAAGATCATAGATCAAAGATGGGCGCCAGATCCCAGTCCCGGATAGACATGTAGCACTGTCCTTCATTTAACACAGAAGGTTCAATCCATTCGATTGTATGGATCCATGGGTTGAAATTTATGTCTGTCTGCATGTGCAGATCCTACTGAAGTGCACCTCTCTTCACTCTTTTCAGTTGTGGTAAATCAACAGCTGTTCATAAGGCTCATGAGCGACAAAGGAAAGGGAAGAGCAAACACTACACACCGAGCAGTCGAAGCACACCAAATAGTCATCATGTGCACGTCTTTCAAATATTTTTTTTAAAGCAAATCAAATATTTCCCAAGACTGCATCACCTTAAAAGGTAATTGGAAAGTAAGCGTCATTATAATCTTCAAGATATGAGAAAGTTTTATACTATCAAGTGTTTATTTTAGGAGACATACTTGTTTCGCAAGAAAGAGAGTTTACACGAGTGTATTTATGCTAAGTTTGGTGTGAACTCTATTTACTGTATCGGCTGAGAAGGATACTGTGTGGGTCTTTTTAAGTTTGTTTAATCTTAAGTGAACACACACACACACACACACACACACACACACACACACACACACACACACACACACACACACACACACACACACAGGAACCATTTCAATGCAATGCAATTTGAAATTAATCTTGTATGTGCCTGCACCTTATATCTACAAAGTTGGGGGTTTAAATCTTGTGTGAGGAGTTTGCATCTCCTCCGTGCTTCAAGGGCTTCCTCGATGTACTCCGGCACTTGCAAATGGGTATTTCCAAGTTTATAATGGTTGATTGTGTGGGTGTGTGTGTGTGTGTGTGTGTTTGTTTGTTTCCTGCAATTGACTGAGATAGTCTCCAGGTCCCCAAGGACACTACACAGTGATGGGGGGGGGATGTGGGGGGGGGGGGGGTGGATGACAATGGTGATGGATGGGTGAAGTGCGTTCACGTGGGTGAGTTGGTTCAGCATCTGCCATAAGTGTTTGTTTTGGGTTGATATCTTGTGACTGCCAAAACCAAGATATATGAATTTCATAAATTACAAACATATCAAACCATTCAGTAAGCCCTTGTGCCATGTGTATGTGGAGACTGTAATTTTCAAAGAGCTTACCTATGCACTATGCATTATTCCTCCCAGGTTAATGGTTAACAGTAGCTGCATGTGATGTGGCATTATAATGTCAAATACCGGTATGCTATTCATTTGTAGTAACAGCATATATAATCTACACTAGTTATGGCTTCATGATTGCCTCTCATATCAGATTTGTTACATTGTTTACTCTTACGCTAGAGGGAGACCTCCTTTGTAGTGCTTTTTATAAGTTACAGCAGTGACCTATCTCTTTCACTATCTCTGTTTCTCATTTCTCTCTGCTTTAATCTACAAACACAGGCACCGATAAATAGACAGCCATAAATATGGTGTGATAAGTGAAATGTTTGTCACTCGGTTCAGCACAGTATTCAAGGGTATGTTGAAGGCCAGGCCAGACATCACATGATCATTTTGTACCAGGAGCCTCCCAGCTGGAGTTTTTTTATTATTTTTTTTTTGTGACAGATGATTTCTCTCAGGCATTTGACTCATGTCCTTAAATACACAGGAAGAGTACAGTAAACACAACAAGGCAGCTCATTTTGCAAAGATTTGTGTGCACATTGCTTTTAAAGCTCCATGTCTTTTAATTCTGTGAACAAATATTTTAGGTTTTATTGGATTCAAAGTGAGATATTTAGTCCCAGATCTCAATAACATTGCTTTATCCCGGTCGATCCCGTCTCTGTGTGCATGGAGTTTGCATGTTCTCCCCGTGCTTGGTGGGTTTCCTCCGGGTACTCTGGTTTCCCCCCACAGTCCAAAGACATGTAGGTTAGGTTAATTGGCGTTCCCAAATTGCCCGTAGTGTGTGAATGAGTGTGTGTATGTCTGTGTGCCTTGCGATGGATTGGCACCCTGTCCAGGGTGTACCCTGCCATGCCAAGTCTCCTGGGATAGGCTCCAGGCTCCCGTGACTCTGAATACAGGATTAAGCGGTATAGATGATGATGAGTGAGTGAGTGAGTGAGTATCCCGGTCGAGGTCCTGGTGGATTGTAAGCATTCCCGAGCAAAATGTTGAAAATTGGGCATGTTGTCAGAGTTATTATTATTATCATTATTATTAGGGCCCAAGCACTATGACATAAGCCCTATGTCATCATAATATGTGAAGGGCCCTATTGTTTTCCTAAGGATTCCCCCCCCTCCCCCCCACACCATTTTGGGCTTTTTGGGGGTCTTAACATGCTCAACAACTCATGAAAATTGGCTGACAGGTTGGAATCTGCTGCCATTAGGATGCCTGAGAGTCTCGGCCCTGGGCACGGCTTGGGGCCGTCACACGAGATTTTGCTCATACACACTTGCATGTATGCATGCGGAACCCGGTACACATGAGCTCATTGAGCTCTACACTGTAAACCCTAATGCTCAAAGTAATTAAACACATTGAGTACTGTTAACTTAAATAATTCCAATTAGATCAAATTAATAGACCTTTTGAGTATTCAGAACTTTTTGGTATTTATGAGTTTGGAGAAATTACACTTTTCAAGTTAGTTGAACAAATTTAATATTTTAAGTAATCTTAAGTACTTAAGTAACAATAACTGTCACCTTAAAAATTCCACCAACTTAAAACCTATAGTGCACAGGTGGCTCAGTGGTTGGTATTTCGCCTGCCATGCAGAAGGCCGGGTTTGATTCCTGGGTCAGATTATCTGCTGTGGTGACAGCAGCTACAATTTATTTAGCAGCAACAAGTTCAACAAACTCAAAAACTTCCAAAAAATGGAAATATAATTACTTAAAAAGTTTGATGTAACTGATTACCTCAAATATTTTGAGTTTTGCCAACTTAATCGAGTTTACAGTGTACTGTACACACCAGAAGGAATTTGATATATTTTTCCTAGGGAATTTATACAATCTCCAACAAACCGGGCCTATGTGATGTAAAAACATCGAGGATGCAAAATTGTAGAGGGATTTTTGATACACTGTAAATACTGTGAATTCTGTAAACAACTGAATAAGTTGGCAAAACTCAAAACATTTGAGGTAATCAGTTACATCAAATTCTTTAAGTAATGATGTTTCCAATTTTAAGTAAACAGAAATATCAGTTTTTGAGTTTGTTGTACTCATTTATATTAATTGGTCTTCACTTGCATTATTGAGTAGCCTAACTCATACTATTTAATAGCAATTATCTTTTTTTTTATTTAGTTGTTGCAAATCAACGCAAATCTGTGGGACTTATATTCATTATTATTTTATTTTTTTATTATGTCTGACAAAACAGTCAAGCTTATCATAAAAATATCACAAAAATACTTACTTTCAGTAAATGATTCATCATGATCACGGTCATGGTGTTTCTTAGGAACACTGTGCGTGAGGTTGCGACACACCCTAGATGGCAGGGATGCCAGACCGTCACAGGGGATACACAGTGACATGTAGGAGCAACTTATCTCATCTGTCCACTTTCTGGCATATCTTTGGCAGATGGGAGTTAATCCAAACATACACAGGAGACCAGGCAGAGAAACCCACACAGACAGTAACCCAGACGGAACCAGGGACCCTG
Source organism: Clarias macrocephalus (assembly GCA_011419295.1). Taxonomy (NCBI): domain Eukaryota; kingdom Metazoa; phylum Chordata; class Actinopteri; order Siluriformes; family Clariidae; genus Clarias; species Clarias macrocephalus. The sequence continues at coordinate 186,292 of JAAGKR010000054.1, forward strand.
ATGGAAACCAATCAAGTTCTAACATGCAAAATTCATTGTTAGTATCTATAATAGACAAGAGATTGTCAGCATCTGAAAACATCAGAAACATGACTCAGATTAAGAGCGGAAGTACAAGGAAACAATACTGGAAAGCAAAGCAGCAATACACACCCTAGACACAACGTGCATGACACGGAATACAGCAGATCTAGCATGATCTGTGAGGAGGATCTGGAGCACAAATTATATACTGTAATGCTACCCCTTCCCCCCCAATGCCCCAACTTGTGCTTAGGCTAGCTATTAACATCCACAACTTTCCACATACCATGCAATGTAAAGGTATAGCAGAGACACTGTGAAGAATTATTAACCAGCTTGTCTTGCATACAGTTTTTAGGTCAGCATGTATTGCACAGGATTTAGCAACATTTAAAGAAATCAGTTAGGACTGTTGGACATCTTGTATAAGTGTGATGTGAGCTAGAAGATGGAATATGTGGAAAGCCATAAGGACTGGTTTGGGTAACACAGAGTTCAAATATTCAATCTTTTAGAAATTTAAAAAGCTATTAGGTTGATAAATTTGATAACGACATGTGGTCCATTTTTCTTTTCAATCAGGGTATGATATTTTATAAATTAATGAATATTTTAACTCTGGATTCCACTGGTGGTTGTTGTGTTATCCATATGAGGGTCATACAGTATAAGAGCCATCTAAACATTACTCATGTGGCTCAAATGTGGGCCATATCAATCTTAATTAGGGGAGAAATGTGGAGAAGGCAGCCTTCATTGTCTCCTTTACAAGTAATTCACTCCCATATGTTGGCCAGAGAACAACTGCTTACTATGTAACATGCTCAAGTCGCAATGATCCGGGGTTTAATAGCAGTTGGTCCATACATTGTTTTAGGTAAGTATTCACCACTCGTCTTTAACTTTTTCACATTTTGTAGCTTTATGACTTCAAATAAGTTCAGGATACTGTGTGTACAGTTTTTCATGTTCTTCCCTCGTTTCCTCAGGGTTGTCTGACTTCCTCACATTGACCGAAAAACATGGAGGAAGCTCCTTAAATTGAGCTACGTGTATAGACATAGTGAATAACATGTGTTATCTCCATACATTGGTTCCTCTTAAGCAGTGAGATATATGAGGGCTGTACTGACCATCAACTGTTACAAAACAGCTCCGACCCATCGTGACTCTTCATGACTCCATAAGACCTTTGATGATGTATTGCAGTGTCTGGCACCTGAACATTAGCAGCAGATCCTTTAAGCACTGTAAGTTGCAAGGTGGGTCCTCTATGGAGCAGACTTAATGGTCCACCAAATTCCATGGATGCTTGATTAGATTGAGATCTGGGGAATTTGAAGGCGATGAGTAGATGATTGTTCTGATACCTTTCTATAATAACCAGCATTAACTTTTTCAGCAGTTTGTGCCCCATTGGCTGTTCAGTGGGATTGGACCAGACATGCAAGCCTTTGGTCCACACACAGGCGTACAGTAGATGCGCCTTGGGTGCTCATGATCTTGCCACCATACTGATATATAATTGGAAATCAATGTAATTCAATTCACCGAACGTTATGCCTGATCTGTGTACATACACAAACACACACAATATATATACATAGTATCACTAAGATAGGTCAATTAAATTGCACAAGTTGGTACTTCCTCTATACAAAAGTACTACTCAACCCAGTCTCAATCACAAGCATTGCATTTGTGACCTCATTGACCCAGACTCTTGAATCTACTTTGAAAAAGAGGCTTTGAGGAGTCAAGAGTTAGGTTCAATGAGGTCACAAATGCATCGCTTGTGCAATTTACCAAAATGTGCAATTTTGTTTTATATTGTAGCTGCTCCATCAGAGCCAATTTGGCTGTGCATTTTCATTCCAGGCAACCAGGACCATCACCTGTTTACACTTACTTTATCAAGTAATCTACAAAAGTCTACTGGGTGTAGCTCCTGTTTGGCTGAAATGAACACTGGCAGCCACACCAGTCCTGCATCAGGCTCTCGCAATCTAACCAATCTCACCTCCTGGCACTTGCCTCTTTCCTGATGCAAAATCCTTGGTATTTAGGCTGCTAACAAATTCTTCTCTCTTCTTTTACACATTGACCACTATGAATCACTGATCAGAAATGCTGATGTCGGGAAACATTATCTCTCAAACGGCACAAATACAAACATACTTGTATAAACAGGCATGTTTTCATTCTAACATGATTGGCTGTATGTAACATAGATAAGATCAGAATTGTTGTTTTGTTCCAGGAAAGCATGGATCGCTCATGGAAACAACCTGGGTCACTTGTACATACACGCCACATAATTTGGAATCAGATGCCCACTGAGTTTCCTCTGTTTGGTTTTTGAAAAATACCCTCAAGTTCTCTCTTCTCTCAGTGTCTGTTTCCAACACGTTCAGCACCCACAAAAAAGCACAGCTTTCATTCATAAAGATAACATGCAGCTAAACCAGACATCATGATCCAAAAATGGCAAAAAAGAAAAAAAAAAGAGAGAGAGAGAAAGAAAAAGCTGACAACATAAACTGATGTTTGTAATGATTTTATTTTTATATTATTGGACCATACGTTTCCCGGACACATCTTCAGACAACAGCTTTGATTCAAATAATTGTGACATCATATGTCTGTACAATGATAATGGATGATGAAGTCAAGGAGGTTAATGATGATAAAACAACCGAGGATGTGACTGAACAAGAAGTCAAACACCAAAATTGTTGTCTTTATCCCTGGTAGATTAAGAATTGCATACGTTTGCACTGAGGTAATGTGGCACACCCATGCTTAAATGAGGTTTACTATCCATACATGATGATAATGTCAGGATAAGATCCAACTTGTAGACTGGGATCTATGGTCATCATTTATTTTTTCCATGCTATTGCGGCGTTCTGTCTAAGACGCTTACTTCCGCTTATGTTCACTAGTCTATATTATCCTCTACTCCAGGCTCACATTTACTTTTATCCCTTGAGATTTGGCATTCCCTTGTTAAGAGATTTGAGTTAATACCAGACCATGTTTGCAAAATTCTTTCCTTGTTCTGCACAACATGTCAGTCATTTCCCCAGATGGTGGGAGAGAGAGATTCTCAGTAGCTCTAAAAATCCCTTTTTTGGTCAGATCTGAAGTAACCAGGGTTTCTGATCAGCCCAACCAACGAGAAAGTCCAAACGCTGGTCATCCAAGGTCATTATTACAATGTGACTTCTGAACTCTCTACTGTGTGACTTGGTCAGCACGCCAGCTTTCTTATTAGGCCATTAAGGAAAGAAAGAGGAAGAATACAATATCCGTCTGTAAGGTTCTGAAGAGTAACTTCTTTTTTCTCAGCTCTTTTACTGTCAGCTTTCTGAAGCCGCATAAAAGCATTTTTGTATTTCAATAATAACAGTATTGTGAAGGGCTTCTTTCGTACAAAAAACACCTCTGGATTTAATCAGTAGCTTTGAGAGTATACCATGAAACAGCATCAGAGCAAGAAACCTTTATACATAACTTTCATTCAAACTGCAGCTTTGGTGCTGTCTTCTTAAAAAAAAAAAAAGAGTCAAAATATAATAAAATTATCTTGAAGAGAATGCAAGATAATTGCATTACTGTATAGGCAAACACTATATGTTTGCCTATAAAGTAAGACATACGTCATTATTCATTTAAATATATATAAGGCCTTGTTTTTATATCTCATAAGCCCAGCAAATCTAGAAATGTCTCTGAAAGTATCAGGATTGTGTGAAAAATTGTAAGGAAGTGCCTGATAAAGCATCACTGCTTATAAAATAGAGAGCAAGGCCAGACAAGATATTCGGATGGATGCTCTTTCATTTCTTGCCCATGCATTTTTCATGCCCCTATCTCGTGACATGGAAACAAGACAGTTTAAATGTTTCCCATGCATCGTTAAAAACAGGGTTGGGCCCAGCCATCTTGTCTTCTTGGATTACACAGTTTTCCATTTATATATGGTAGTCTATATTTACATTTTTTTTATGTTTCACATGCATCTTAAAATGGATTCAAATTCTGCTTATTCCTCATTGTTATACACTCAGTACTTCACACTGACAATGTAAAAACAGATGTTGGGAGTGTTTTGCTAATTTATTTTTTTTTAAAAAAGTAAAAGATTGTAATATCACACACTTTTGATTGTGTAAAGCTGCTTTGCGACAATGACAAAGCTGTTAAAAGCGCTAGACAATTTAAATGGAATTGAATTGAATTTATATAAGTATTCCGATCCATCCCTTAGTACTTGGGTAAAGCAGCTTTGGCAGCAATAACAGCCTCAAGTCCTCTTGTGAATGATGTTACAAATTTTTTAAAGGTTCTTTCATTCTTTTCAGGCAGAATGATTCAAGTGCCATCATGGTGAATGGACAGCAGTGCACAGGCATTTTCAGGTCTCTAGAGATACACTACTAGTTTCAGGTCTAGACACAGGTCCGGTCACTCTGGACTTCCACAGTCGTGTTCTGAAGCCGCTCCAGTGTTTTGTTGGTGGCATGTTTCGGGTCATTGTCTTGTGAGCACTCTGGAGAAGGTTTTCACTCAGGATTGCTCTATATTTTTCTGTATCCATTTTTCTAAGTTCAAATTTTATTTGTCACATACTGTACACAACCATACACAATGTGAAATGCAGTGAAATGCTTATATGACTGTCTGTGATCTAAAAATAAATGACACTAAAAATAAAAATATGGCACTAGAAAACACAATTAACCTAAATATACAGTAGAATCTGCAGTAAAATAAAAATATAAATATAAGCTGGAAATTAAGTTACAAAATAAAAAAACAATTAAAATGGAAATAGAATTTACACAGGAAGAGACGTTACAAAATGCAAGTGCAAACTGTGAAGTATAAAAGTATAAATATATAGAAGTTTTTAAGAAAAAGTGGTGTGTGGTTATGACGACAGCAGTATGATTGAAACAGGGAGTACGGAATGATATGAGATGTGTGTGTGTCAGCTGTAGTGACCTGTAATTGTACTAAATTACAATTTACAATTACAAATTACAATTGTCCTAAAGAGCAAGTACGTCTTCAATTCATGTGCAAATTCTGACTAGTTTCCCAGTCCCGGGTGCAGAAAAAAATCCCCACAGTCTGATCCTGCCACGACTGCGTTCGACCATAGGGATGGTTTTAATAAGTGATGTGCAGTGCCGGATTTCCTCCACAGATGGCGTGGGTAATTGAGTCTAAATAGTCAGAAGATTTTTCTTCTCATGGACGTCTCACGGTGTCCTTTAGGAGCTTTTTGGCAAATCTCACCAGGATGCTATATATCTATTACTGAGGAATGGCTTCAGTCTGGTCACTCTGCCACAGAGGCCTGAGTGGTCGAGTGCTACAATCTCCGTAATGGAACTCTGGATCGCATTCATAGTGACCCTTGGATTCTTGGTTATCTTTATGAACAAGGCCCTTCGTCCCTGATTACTCAGTCTGATTGTGTGGCTAGATAAGGCTGGAACACTTTTGAGTGTTCCAGATCTCTTTCAGTGCTGCAGAAGTTGTCTTGTATCCTTCCCCAGAGCTCCAGATGTCTTGACCCAATCCTGTCTCACAGGGCTACAGATTGACCTAATTGGTTTGTTTTTTACTCTGACATACTCTATTTATGATGATACCTTATACAGACAGGTGTGTGCCTTTACGAATGATATCCTATTAATTTAATTAGGCACAGGTCAACTCCAAACAAGTTGTAGAAGCAGCTCAAGGACAATGGATAGGACTGTGTGTTCAACTGCAACTGCCGTAATAAAGAGTCTGGATAAACATTTTAAACTGGATATTTAATTAAAAAATTTTTTTATAAATTAACTAAATATTCCAAATACCTGTTTTACTTTGTCATTGTGGAGTATTGTGTTTTGAACGCTAACATAAAAAATCCATCCATAAGATACGTGAGAAACATAACAAAATTCCAAAAACTTGAAAGGTTCTGAAAACGTTCAGATGGCATTGTAGTTTCTCTGTCCCTGGGATTTTCTACGCAATGTGCCAGCACCTCACTGTGTCTACAGAATTCCTTGGCTGAACTCAACCGTAAAATTGTTTCCCTGGAAACTTGTAATAGACTTTGTAGGCGTCATTTACCTGAAAAAGAATGATCAAATTCCATTCATTTAAATTGTCTCTGAATGGTATTTACTGTACAGTGATTGAAAGTTGACATTGTTAAAACTAGCATAGTTGAAATTTTACAGATTTACTAATAACTTATTTCAAAGACTCCAGACGTGCGGTCATAGGTCATAGACGTGTGTGTGTGTGTGTGAGTGTGGGAGACCATTCTGCAGTGGTCTGTGAATGCTTTGAAGTGTGATGGAATGCGAACATGATGCGAGACGCTCAAGGCTTTAGTCAGAGCTTGAGTCAGAGCTTGTGTAAGTAAAGAAGTTTATGAGAGGCTGCTTATTACTGGCACTACACACACTATGTAACACAATGCCTTGTGTCTGTGTAGTAAGGTGAGTATCTGGATCAGAATTCACACCGAGGTGGGTATGTCCTAAACCGGATATTATTTATTTATATTTATTATTGAGATTTTTAGTACATTTGAACTATTCCATAAACACTAGAAAATGAACCTCCCAGGAGCAGGAAACAGCAGGACTGTCAGCATGGGCGGTGAATTGGCTACAAAACTAGAGTTCGTAATTGGTCTCAGCTAGAGATTTGTGTTGAACTGTTTTTCCCATTTGTGCAGTTATTATATTTGCTGCCTGTGGGTTTTTTATATTTTTTTATTTTTAGTTTATTATAAATTTACTTGGTTCTAATTCCAATTTGGTTGTATTTGTCTCAAGGCATATTCTCTGTTCATGCATAATCAAGGATATCACATTACAGCCCTTAGACACAAAGAAACTTATCATGCTGCTTAAAATATGCGCTTTCTTCTTCTTCTTTTTTTTTTCAGTACATGGAACAGGTCAGAGATGGTATTCCTAATTGGACTTAGTTCATAAATAAAATAGTCTCTATAAGTCTGAAATTTTTTTAAATAGTCTGAAATTTTTAGTTCTCTATAAGGTCAGTTATTAATAATTTAATTAAAATTTCTTAATTGCAATATAATATAATATAGATACAGGATACTTTCTTAAGAAACTTTTACATTTACAGGTCTATATTGGTATGAAGAATGAGTAAGCTGTTCCAGGCATAGCATATGGTTTTGCTTATGTTCCTAGGTTAAACCAAAAGTCTGGTTGCCATGGAGAAGCCCAAATTTAGGAGTTTTTATTACAGGCAACCATGGTAACCCTGCTCAGCATTCTTCTGGGCTTTCCCGAAATTAAAAGTGTAAGATGCCAGAATGGTGGGGCCATGTGCCACACACCACACCATGATGACTAACACATGGCCAGGGGAAAAAATAACGGCTATGTTCTTGACTACTATTTTGTTCCTCAGCCGCTTTTAACTTGACTGACTAAGAAGAAACTTCTAGAAAAGAAAGGGAAGTTACTCATTTGCTCACAAAATCAGTAATCTACTACAAGAGAAGTGAGGACAGTCGACTGCAAAACAAAAAATCGGCAAGAGGAAACAAAATAGACATACAGTACAGAATATATTAAGTTACCAGCAGAGTAGTGATTGCTCTTTTTGACTATACATTTCTTTCATTATGAGACTCGTCGTGTATTTTTGGTCTCTGTGAGTATGGAATTTGATCAGAGGGGGGCTAAGACTATTTGGAAGGTAATGGTAATGGTTGACAGCTGGAATTAACCTAACTATATAGTCACTTCAATTGAAACATTCTATTGAGAATCATGTCCATGTTAATGCGATTGCATTCTATAATTCCTAAGATCCTCTGGTGCATTTTATTCTACAAAACCTTTGTTCCACTATAGCTGTGGTCAACTGGATTTAGATTCAGTGATTGGGGAATGCCACTGAAGAACATTAAACTCATTGCCGTGTTCATGAAACCAGTTCGAGGCAACCTGGTGCATTATCATGCTGAAGGTAACCAATATGAAAGATGCTTGACATGTTGTGCATCACCACAGTTAACAGTTCTTTACTTCTGTTAACACTTTCCAATCTGCGCTTCTGAGGGATATGATGGGGAACATGGAGGTTACAATCATCTCTCTATCTGGATACTGGATTACCTCACAGAGGACCACAGTATGTGAGGACCCTTGACTGACATGGTTGTCTGCTGCACTGGAGCCCTGGAGGCAGCGGTCCTGGCCCTGTTCCTCTTCACCGTCTACACCGTAGACTTGTTCAGCTTTAGCAACCTGTCAACTGCAGAAGTTCTCAGATGACTCTGGATTTCTGCAGACACAAACACACTTCACTATAACCAATGACCATTTAGGGACAGGACATTGAGAGAGTGGACGCATATAAATACCTGGGTGTTCATCTGAACAGCAAACTGGACTGGACAGAGAATACAGATGCAATTTATCAGAAAGGACAGAGCAGACTCTTTCTGCTGATGAGACTAAGTCTTTGTCTTTTGGAGTGCAGGGAGCACTACTGATGACCTTTTTTTTGACTCTATAGTGGCCTCGGCTATCTTTTATGGTGTGGTCTGCTGGTGCAGCAGCATCTCTACTGCAGACAGGAAGAGACAAGCTGATAAGGAGGGCTAGCTCAGTCCTGGGGATTCCCCTGAACGCTGTACAGGAGGTGGGAGAAAGGAAGATGGTACTGTAGCTAAGCTATCATCATTGCTGGAGAATGACTTTTAGGCATTACAACAAGGACTCTTACATTCTAAGTGTCTGATGGAGCGATACCAAAGCTCTTTTCTCCCTGCTGCTATTAGACTGTACAATCACCGCTGCTCCCAGTGAACCAGTCATTATAATGCATGTGTTATTTGTTTGAAAGTGTATTGTTTGTTTCTTTTCTATTGTATTTATACACTCTATATATGTGTACTGTACTATGTTTTTTCTTTATATTTGCACATTTTTCTTTGCTGCTGTAACATAGAAATTTCCCCACTGTAGGACGAATAAAGGTATATATTATCTTATCTCTTATCTTAACAAATACTTTTGGTCACCTGGAACCAGTCTGGCCATTCCCCATTGACCGCTTTCATTAACAAGATATTTCAGCTTGCAGGCCCTCCTCCTGACCTCAAGTAACAGTTTATGGCATGCAACGCAGCAGAAGGAACTTCTGTGAAACCAAGCAAGCACAGAGAGAGCATGCAAACTCCATGCACACAGATCCGAGGCGGGAATCAAACCTGGGCTCCGGAGGTGCAAGGTGACAGTGCTAATTACATTTACTCGCGTTACTGTGATTCCGAAGTTTTTTGGTGTACTTCTACTTTTTAAAGTAGTTTTTAAAATCTGTAATTTTACTTTTACTTAAATATGTTTTGTTTGAAGTATTGTACATTTGAAATCATATTCGCTACGGAGTAAAAAATAAAAGAATGAAAAAATAAAATAAAATAAATAATGCAACGGGGAAGGAAAAAAAATTGCACCCTGGGAAAACCACTGCACTGATTGATTGATGGGCGGGGAGAACAAACACGCTAAATTCACAAAAACGATGGAGACGGAAAAGACAGATGCCAGTGATGCAGAACCAGCTGAAAGAGAAATGCCATTAAATTCTTATGAAGCAAACCTCTGGCCATTGTAACGGCCCCTACTATGTTGTATACCACGTTATGTATGCATGTTGCCCTTTTAAGGGGCCGCCCCTCCCCCAGTGTGTGCGCTGCGGAGGTGTGTGCGTGAGGAGGGAACGGAGTAGGAGCTCAGGTGTGCTGCTCACCCCCGAAATGCTCCAATCTTTTACCCTTTTCTTTACTTTTACTTAAGGTTTGTATTATAATTTTGTGACGCTGAAAGAGGCCGATAAAGGTTTTGGGCTGAACGTTATTCTTGGCTCTGAGCTCGTTTTTCTCTCGGCTATTCGGCGCAAAGCGTCACACCATATTTAAGCGACCACTTTGATTTCAAGCACAAGAAAGGCAACAACTTTATTATGCAAAGGTGTTCCTTCAATTAAAAACAACTAGTTTGAGATGTATATCCGCTTGTCTTTTGTGAACTACACTAGAATCCTCCCCATCCCATCCCCGCTGTTAAAACAAAAAGTAACTCGGTAACAGTAACAGTACATTTTTAATGAGTTACTTTTGACTTTTACTTGCGTAGTTTTTTATAATGGTAACTTTACTTGTATTTTAGTAATGTTTTACTGTAGTAACAGTACTTGTACTTGAGTACAAACGTTTATTACTCTTTCCACCTCTGCTAACTTTGGAGCCACTGTGCTGTCTAAGCGAAGGCTAAACACCCAAATATGTGACTGGGTCTGTACAGTATGTATCACAGGATATTTTTCAGTTAGAAATGCTACAAACTATACAACAGAAACCAGTCCATCTGGTAACAACAACTATGCTGTGGTCAAAATCACATTATGTCATGCACATTACCCAAAACTACTGTCCCGTACCTGCATAATGTTCTGTGCTGCACTGCTGCCACAGAATTGCCTGATTAGATAATTACATAAATGTGTAATGAGTGAATGTGTAATGAGTAATGAGTATAGGTGTGTAACTAAGTGTTCAGTGAGTGTAGGCTCATTCCCCAAAAATGAGTGATTATAAAACTGCATTAATCCATTTTTAGGTCATTTTGGAAACTCTTGAGCCTGGTTATATGGATTTCTAAATGTATGAATAAATATGTGAAATATTGAAGCCTTGTTTAAAAGAAAATAACTAGATCCATGACAACTGTATGGGGGGAATTTGTAAAATTACATCATGCCAAAAAATTAGGCATAATTAGGGGTGTGGCTGATTTGATGGACAGCTGTGTCAGACTTATAGCTGTCTGCTATGGATCACTTTAGCTAACCAGCTAACTGCAATCGGTGAACTTTCCACAAGAAATGTTGGCGTTGACATGGGACGATGTGTAGATTATGATGACGGGTTCAATCAAATACATAGAAGCTGATGTCCAGAACTCTCACAGTTGAACTTCAAAATCACTCTTCAGAAACCCTGTGGGTGGCGTCACAGAGGTCTGTCATGATTGATTAGTTTTCCATAGGAGTGAATTTTCCCACTTTGTATATAATTTGCATTACAGCAACTATACGTCATAGTCTCATCTGGACAATGAAATCTATCTTCCTTACTTTGTTCAGAGTGTTTGAATATACATATCATCATGGCTATTTATACATAAAAATGAATAAGAGCATGAAAAAAATATACATATACTATTTAGTATATTACTTCAGGATTTTGTCTTGAATTGGTAAGGCACTTATTTAGGTTGATTGCTTGTGAATGATCATGCCAGTTCAGTAATGTGGTTAAATTTATTGTAACGGGCGGCACCACAAACATGGAAACAAGGCATGAAAAAGGGGTCATTTTATTTAGGTTAATGGGGAAAAGGAAGGGAACTGAGGAGGGACAAAGAAAAGGAGAAGGAAAAAGAGGGCAAGGAGAGAAGTGAGGGTTGCATGTGCAGGTCCAGTGCCCAGCTGGCAGAGGGGCACTCGGCTGGCGAACGTGTGCAGTGACAGAGTGGCAGAGTGCGTTGACATGGGCAACTTTGGCCTCTGTTAGATGGGTTGGCGTTGTTCACAGTTGGCCATCCGTTGTTCTTGTGACTTCCGACGTCCGGGCAGCTTACCCCGACTGGGACACAGTGGCCTTGATGGCGAACTCAGCGTCTTTTCCTCATCAGTGGCTGGTTTGCTTTAGCTGGTGTGTGGCATTGATGAGGGTGCTGTGGCAGCACGTGCTTCAAGAGCGCCATGTGGTTCACATGCCCACTTGTGAGTACGACAACAGGTGGCTCCTACGTCCATCCTGTGAAACTCAGCCACAGTTTGCACGCTGGAATGCCCACGGCGGGCTAGGATCTCTCGGTAATCAGTCGGCAGGGCTGATTGCCTTTGAAGTTTCTGGAACGCATGGCACCGATCAACTTTTGAAATGTTGGGCGCGTGGCACCACTCAGCCGAATGCCGCTCTTGCCTAGCGTTGGCCGCTCAACATTAGGCTCTGAGCCTTTAACTCAGATGTTTCACTTCTTCCCATTGACAACTTTCTGGCAGAGGACAGCTGATTTTTTTTTCAAGAATTAAAAATTTTGGGGTATTTTGCCCCATCCATTTTCCGGTTATCATGAGCTCCAATTCCTGCTTTAGAGAAACATGCCTATAACAGGATATAACCACCTCCATGCTTTACTGTAGCAATGGTGTTATTAGGATGGTCAGCTGTATTGGATTTCCAGACATATTATTCGCTGTTTCTCATCTGACCATAACACTTTTTCCTCTGTGGCCACAGGTGCAAGATGCATCTTTGTAAAGCTCAGTCATGACTGCATGTGTCCTTTCTTGTAGAGTGGCTTTGTTTCTTGCAACCCTCCCATACAAGCCTCATTTGTTAAGAATTTGTAATATTGTTGTCACATGCACACAATAACCACTCTTTGTCATACATTCCTGCAACTGCTTCAGAGTTGCTGTGGGCCTCTTGGGTAGGATCTCTTGGAGTTTCCTCCTGGCTGTTTCATACAGTTTGGAGCGACATCCTGATCTAGGAAGGGTCTGTGTTCCACTTCTTAATAACAGACTTTACTTCTAGGCAGTGATTTATTTTGTTTCCTTATTCTGACTTGTGACTGTGCCCAACAATATTCCGGAGATCTGTTGTCTGTGCTTTATCATCCATTGTTGATTGTTTGCTTCAGCTGTGCTACCAGGGACTGAAATGCTCCAGAAAAGCTCTTTTCAAGCTGAGCCAATTAAAATGACCAGCTGATCAAAATAGTCAAATTGCTTTGTGTGCCATTGAGAAAGTGATTGCTGTAGCTTCACTGATTCATTTTTAGGAGGGGTGATCCTTTTCCAAATCAGTGATTCTGTTTTTTACTTAAAAAACAAATTCTGACATGTTGGTGTTAATAATTAATAATAATTTTTCATAATTTTTAAATTGGATGTTAAAAGTTGCACTGAGTAAATACACCTGGATAAAACAAAAACTGTGTCTTCAATTCATGCTGCAAATCAATTTGCTGAACTGAGCAAAGCATTTTTTCTAAGCCCACTGTGCATGCTGAACATGGGCATTGGTGGTCGAATGTTCACTGATCAGATGGTTAATGTTGCTACTTCGACCACTGAGTAAGTCCATTAGCCCTCTCTATTCCATGGTGCCTCCTTTTTTATGTACTGTAGCACGCAGTTTGGGATGCACCTAATAATTTCTCAAAGCTCGTCTTAAAAATTCATCTTAAAATGCATAATAGTTTTGCATATATTTTAATTAATTGTAGAATATAATGTCTCATGTGTATTAATTTCTGCAATTTATGATCATATATAAAAGTCGTCAACTTTTCAAGCTGTTTCTGGATTTGTTCTTTAAAACAGGCTCTTTCAAGCAGCAGTGAAAGAGGGTAGGCAATTTAAGTGGAAAATCTGCCTCACTGCCTGCCACAAGCACTCCATTCAGTAGAAACCACAGTGGAACTTTCTATACATAATGATTGCACATTGCCCGTAGATGTCTGCTATTCAAGAATCAGTTCACTGAGTTCAGCTCCATAATCTTGTATAATATTTAAGCTAAGCGTCTCTGGAAAAAAGGTAACAGACAATAAAATGTAATGCAGAAAACACCATGAATTTAAGTTAAAGTTGCTGAAAGCCAAAACTGACATGCTGAACTTTCGCACAGATCTGTTGTTCTATCTTAAAATGATATGAGGCTTTTATTTTTATTTATTTATTTTTTGTACAGGGGGAGGGGTAGGCCAGTGGTTAAGGTGTTGGACTGCTGATCAGAGAGTCCTTGGTTTGAGCCAGAAGTGGCACCGCCGGGCTGCCACTGTTGGTCCCTTGAGCAATGTCTTTCATCCCCAACTGCACAGATACGATCTGGCGTCATAAGAAACTGCAAGAGAAACTAAGGATATCTCTTCAGGAATGGGGAATATATTTTGCCCAACATGTCTAGGCATATGAATCTAAAAATATACTTAAAAAAATAAGTAAATAATAAACCAACCTGCTGTGCTCCTTGTCCTCACACTTAAGCTTATATCAAAAATTAAGCCTGAAAAAAATGAACATAACTTTGATGTACCTAAATAACAATGTATATTTTTACATGTTAGTCACATGAGGTAGGGTTACTCACCTCTCCTAGTGCATGAAAAAGTAAAGTTACAGGTAAAGTGATATTAGTGCTTCAACTCTTTCAACTTTCATTCATTTGGAATAATTCAGGGATAAAACTGAGGACCTAAGGGTTAACTTAAATAGTACCTGGATTCAGTCTGTTATTTACAAATCCCACTTTTTCTTTTTAATGGTACATGGTGGATCCATATCCAATCCCAGCCTCCCCCAAAACTTTGGTCACAAGGGACGAGAATTCATGCCAAATATCATTCATACCTAGTGGCAATTTTGTTTTTCTATTCAGGCTGCTTACCTGCATGTGAGAAGAAACCAGAGAACCCAGAAAAAAGTTCACACAAACACAGGGAGAACATGTGAAAAACTGCACAGACAGTAACACGAGCACATAATTAAAAGCCATGAGACTGGAGCTGTGAGGCTGCATTATAATTAAGTGCCAAACACGTCGAAAGCCAAAGACAAACTGCCCTGGCAAACAGAAAAAATGGTCACAAGACTTCTGCACCAGGGCATTTAATAGCTATGGCAATAGAATGGTTGCTAAACACTGAAAAACTACCGCCGCAAAAATGACCACTATACTGAATGCCTTTGCAAAAAAACAAGATCATTAAAGGAGCAATTTATGCCTTCGGATGTTTAGGGACAGCCAACAAACAAAGACTGACAGCCTTATAGAAGGCTCGCAAAACCTATAGTATGCAGCATTGAAAAAGTAAATAAGGTATAATGAGTTTCACCAAATGTTCCCACGTTTTAAATCGAATGACTGCTATGGTAACGTTATCTACACATTTATCTAATTTTACCTTTGGTGTGTGTGTTGTGTGAGTAAATTCACAATTAAACAACAAATAGTGTTGCATATATACTGTCTATATGCAGAGAGATGTTCCGACTAATAACTTTCACTTGCTTCTCAAAAAATTTTAAATACAGAGGAAAATAGCACTTTTGAAATATCTTTTCCTTTTATTATGGTGTTATGATCTGTCACTCTGATTCTCTGCTGGTTTTGCCCAGTGCAGTGGTATTTCTTCTGTGAGTAGGACAATGTTTGACTTTGACTGGTAGATGAGCACTAATTTCCTGGCAATTCTACCTCCTCCGAAGACACACTTTAAAATTATAATACAGGAATAGTATGACCTTAAACTTTAAATTACATAAAAGCTTTTGGAATGATGAAATCTATTATTCTTTGTATGATATTTATTAGCCTTAGAAGCTTGCTAATAGAGCTTAGTACTGTACATAAAGAGTGTCGTACCTAAATGATAAGGTTCATGAAATCTATCTTAGCCTAGAAAATCTACAAAAAAAAAATCTACAAAAAAATAAAATTTCTACCACGATATATTTTTGTCCAAAACCTGTTGGCTCAGAGGATTCTGTGGCCAGAGGTCTGGCCACAGATGTACCTTTAAACCAGAAAGTGATCTTTTACAGTCTGTAGTCTGAATAGAAGAGGGCTTGTGAATAGAAGCAAGGCTGTGAATTATTATATGTTTCTGTGAATTAATGTTCTCCCACTTTGTTATGTATTTAGGTACAACTGAAATTACCATTAAGCACACATAAATACAAACAAAAAAAAAATAGAAAAACACAGACCTAATTTTACTTGATTTATTAAGGCTATACAATTCAAATTCAAATTCAAGATTTAAAAGATCTAATAAATTATTGTGTGAATTTATATGTATCTAAATTCTTCTTCTTAATAAAGATAAATTACGGAAATCCATGATATGGTAATATTTTATTATAGTCTATATCTCCACATAGTGTTAGATATATATATATATATATTGATGTGTTTTACTAGCATTAGTACCCATTAGGGAAAATAGTTTTTATAAATAGTTACAGTTCAAGGTTAAAATAAAAATAAGTAAATGTAATCAGTGATGATATTATTTCAGGTTGAAGCCTGCATAAGTCTGCCTGTCTTTCTGTACAGCAGAACTTTCTGCCTAACATACTGTATTAATACTAAGAAATAGAATTTTCATAAATTTGAGTATCTTATGCTTTGTTACACTGTCTGTTCGGTAATCAGAGAATCACAGAGAAATCGGAAAAGTAGATCGGATAAAGATTAAGTTTTGTCTTAATTCATTGAAAATATTAAGTAATATTAAGCTTTTGTAATTAATATATATTGGAGCAGGATTTTGTTTACATGGATACGTATATACAGTAAGCACTGAAAAACTTTCTTTAAGTTCTGTCCAGCCATTTGAGTGCTGTCAGTTTAGGTTTTATACACGCCCTCCCCTTGGACTGCTGCGCTTATGTTTACTCTACTGACCCGTGTTTTTATCTCGTAGCGGAATTTACACATTACTGCTTTTTATTAGCCCCCCAGTTTTGGAACATATGAGACAAACTGATTTTAACCGTCCTGAAAGAAGAATAAACATATGTTGATCTGTCCATTCATCTTTGAAGGTTCAGTTTTCATAGGCTACGTTTCTTTTTCTTTTTTTTTTGGAGTAAGCATAGCTGTGTTGTGCTTCCATGACTGTGTCTTGAGGAATTTGGCGGCTTGTAGGTGCATTACCGCCAATTCTGTGTCTTCTGCATACTCTGTTTATACACAGTAAACTATCATGTTGATTGGGTCTATAGACTGATACGGATAGCCACGCCCACCTCAAGAGGAAAAAATTATTGGCTTAAAAAGATTTTATGCCAAAAAAAAAAAAAAAAACACTAGATGTTGTGACACAATCTACTGTAACACATAACAGCACATAACTTCACCTCCACTCAACATTTTGTTTTCATTTATGGTGCAGGTTTAACTTCAGGCAACTTCAGGTTGCATTAAATTCTCTCTAGTCCTTTTTGCATGATGCTGTGACAAAATCTACAGTAGCTGGATAGACACACGTACAGTACAGACACAAAATTTTCTGTTCTGGCCAAAATCTTTTATATACTGTATATAACATTATACTAATCTAGGTATATATCAAATTCTTTTTATGGTGCATAAACTCTATACTGAAGTATATATAAAGAAGATTTCAGCTGATGAAATGAAAGCTTTATACTATTAAAAGCTTGATATGATTTAAATATCATGTGACTTTCCATGTTGTCTTTAGGCCAGGTCAAACTTTTTTGCTTTGTAAATATTCATGCAAATAGCTTCACCAACGGTAGGGACTAGAATAATGACTTGATTTAAAATGACAGTACATCATTCTTCAGTATGACTTCGCAAATTGTTACCCAACCGTGAATATTGTGTGTGTGTGTGTGTGTGTGTGTGTTATAGGTTTTCATAAAATGAACTCTAAAAATGACAGAAATCTACAGCAACCCAAGCGTAACAGAGAGACTTTTATTGGACACAACACAACAAGCAAGCAAGAAACTGACACAGCATAGACAATATCTTTGATATTCTATCATTTCTTTAGTTTTTCCTTTAGTTTTACTATAAAATAGATTAATTCTAAAATATATTAGCGCTGGTGAAATTATAGGTAAGGCGATGGGAAAGCAATAAATAAATTTTCCACCCCCACACTGTATGACACTGGGTTATCAGTACAGGATTGACACTGGTTGCCAGTACAGGCTTGTTTGTGTTGTGTTGTTGGGAAGTCTTGGTCATTGATTACAACTTCCTCTCCTTGGTCTCTGTGGTTGAGGACACGACTTTTCCATCCACGAGTGTCTGTGTAACCGTCATCACTTTTACTTTCTTCTGTTCCTCAGTAACAGCATCCTCGAGCCTATGAAAGATACTTCTTATTAACTTCTTATTACAAAAATAAATAAATAAAAATTGTACATTTGCCCAAACTTAGACTCACTTGAAATCTCCACCATCCAGAAGTCTTCTGTAGGTGGCAATCTCAGCCTCCAACTTCATCTTCAGGTTGAGAAGAACCTCATACTCCTGTGTCTGCTGCTGGATGTTGTTGCGGAGCTGTGTCAACTCAGCCTCCAGCTGCAGGATGATGGCATTCAGATTCTCGATTTCCATGTTGTAGCGCATCTCTGTGTCCCGCAGTGTGCCTTCCAGTGAAGCTTTCTGCAACAAGCACCAAAAAAGTTTAATTCAAACCATGCTGCTAAATTCCCTCGATTTGTCTGCTTTACCCTCAGCAGATTCGACACAGTTATGTAATGTTAGTAATATCACAATCCATATGAAGAATGCCAAAAGGGACCCACCAGACTCTTTTGTGACTCCAACTCAATCTCTAGTGTTTGAATCTGTCTGCGAAGTTCGTTGACTTCTGTTCGTGCACCCTGGAGGGCCTCTGTGTTCTGTGAGACTTGCACCTGAACTTCTTGGATCTGTAAATAAGACATGGATTTTTAGATAAAAAAAAAACTGATAAAGGGATTAACAGATTGAAGAAACATTTCAAATCTTCTATATTTTCCAGTGTTTTCTTTGCTGCACCTGTGTTTCATGCCAGGCTTTAAGCTCCTCCTGGTTCTTTTGGGCCATCTTCTCATACTTGGCTCTCATCTCCTCCATGATCTGAGCTAGATCTTGTCCCTTAGGAGCATCAACATCCACCTGCACTCCTGACTGAGCGATCTGGTTTCTCAGGTCCATGACCTCCTATAAAGACCAAAAAATATTCAAAGGTCAGAAAAGAATCAACAGTACTTTTATGCATGAGTGCGTATATTTTGGTAATGGCAGCCTTCACTCACATTGTCATGGTTCTTCTTGAGGTAGATGAGCTCCTCCTTGAGGGCCTCAATCTCACTCTCCAGGTTCAGTCGGCCCACGTTGGTATCATCAATGACCTTCCTCAGACCAACAATATCAGCCTCCACTGACTGTCGGATGGACAGCTCAGCTTCATACCTGTTAAAAAAGCCAGTCAGTCAATGCATCGCTATAAAAGCCAATTCAATTATATGGAATCCTTTATTATGCTTATATGAAAAAAAAAATTGCTATGGCAACAACTTATGTACACACTTCACTCTGAAGTCATCGGCTGCCAGACGAGCATTGTCAATCTGAAGCACTAGTCGGGCGTTATCCACAGTGGCATCAAAAACCTACAAACAGTCAGAAGACACGAGGTATCAAACACTGGCAGTTCTACGGATTAGCAAATTGGGTCACAATAAACAAAGTCTGGAGGACAGGGATTGTTGAAATGATTTGGCTTTGATCATCTACCAGAGCAGCGGTTGTCCTCTCTGCTCAGCAGGTTTCGTTTGCTTAGATAAGAACAGTTGAACAGCAGGTGCCAGAGTCCAGGGGATAATTATTAACAAACAATGAATTCATTGGCAAAGCCTGGGGACTGTTGAGGTTACTTGTTTTTCCTAGCCTGGGAGGTTATGTTTATCTTCCATTATAAATGCAATGAAAAAGAACCAATCATGGCAATTTCCAGTCATCTAATGTCAGTTAGTTGAAATGGCTCACTGGTAATGCTAACAGGGGTGTGGGCTACATCTAAGTACACAGTTCAAATAGAAGTTTACTTTTCTCAATTCCTTAGAATAGAATAGAATAGAATAGAATAGAATAGAATAGAACGCATTCATATTTTAATTGTGTTGTAAATTAAGTGTGATAATGTTGTATTATAAAAACCTTTTCTAAAACATTTATCATCCAACTCATTGTCATTTGTGCATCTGAAATAATCGAAACTGCTTTTATTCTTGTAGGTGACATACATGAAACACAGTATGACGTGTTCATGCTTGATTGACCTTGACAAATGCAAACTTTAGGCTCATTTATATGTGATCAAGCTTCCATGCCTTGTCTGCTGAGTGACAACCATGTGACTGACTCAGCATTACTTTCTATTTACTTTAAATGACTTTAGTTGTCTGGAAGTACAGCACAGAGGTGTGAACTTAACACTTCCTTATCAGTGTTCAATCATATTTATCTCTCTGTAGACACACCTGTTGAATATTCTTTTCCCCCCCCCATGAAGAATGGTACGTGAGTTGAAAGTTATAAGACTTTTACCATCCACGGCTCTGAGTTGTATATTTTGTACAACTGAAGCTCATTCTAAACTTCGACAATGTTTTCCATTCATTTCAAGTTTTCCACATATTACCTCCCATTCCTGGAATTTCAGTCTGCAGGAAATCACAGAAACTGCTCGGTATGTGGTGATGAATAAACACAGGATAGACGTGCTGATTCAACAACTTGTCAGGTTTAAGGAATAATTAAGGGCTCCTTTTCTTTTCCATTCATAGACTTAGACAATCAAACATTCATGGTCCTTTCTAATCAACTAGAAAAGATGGATGTCCTCAGGCAGAAAAAAAACAGATTTGATAGCCAGACAAGCTCTTTCTTTCTTTCTTTCTTTCTTTCTTTCTTTCTTTCTTTCTTTCATTATAATTTAATAATAATAATAATAATAATAATAATAATAATAATAATAATAATAATAATAATAATTTTTTCAGGTTTCAAACAATCACTTTGCTATAAAAAAGAAAAAAGGCAGAAGGTGGAAGAAAGGTCAAAGTGGTGGAGAACAAAGAAGCCCTGTGAAATATTGTTCCAGACTCTGAAGGTCTAAGCTGTGAATAAACGCTCATCTTTCTTCAAGGCCAGCCTGGTCTTAGGGACCAGGAATGGAACAGAACTAGAGAAAATAACTGTACCTGTTTAAGAGTATCTCACCTTTTTGCGGAGGTCATCAAGGATGGCTTGATAGCGGCTGTAATCGCGTACATCAGGGCCTCGCTTCTCCAGAGCCTCACGGATCTGCACCTCCAGCTTGCTGTTAGCCTTCTCCAGGGTCCTCACCTTTTCCAAGTAGGAGGCCAGACGGTCGTTGAGGTTCTGCATGGCCATCTTCTCGTTGCCCATGATCTCCCCTGTGGCCCCGGAGGCACTCACTTGATAAGAAGTAGAGATGGAGGGGGATCCCAGCCCAGACTGCACGCCGGTATAGGAGGCTGAGGAGATACGAGCACCATGGCCACCAGCTCCACCATGGATGCTGAGTGCCCGGTAGGCAGGCAGCACAGAGCTACGCTGGATGGACATCTGAGACATGGGCCCAGAGGTACGCACAGAATAACTTTGCCTTACGCTCATTTTGGTCAGAGTGTAATTGACTGAATGAGTAAGTTAGAGAAAAGCAGAATAGACAGAGTGCAGGAAGGCAGCCAAATGAGTGCACAGGGCAGACGTAGGGAGACTTTCAGCTTTATAAGAACTCCAGGCTTTATAGTCCCGCCCACAAGCCCCTCCCTTAGACCAATCATATCTTTCCAAGTCTTGGTTGGAGCTTTCAGTGAATGGAATGTCTAACCACTACTACTCTCTTTACCATAGTCTCTCTTTTTCCTTCCTTTCATCAAACTAAAATATCCTGAGCTTGGGAGAAGTGCCTGAATAATTTTAAACAAAGACCTTTGCTTTTTCTTGATCTTTTGAATTGTGCAGCTTTAAAAGGGTATATGTATATGAAAGCTGAAGATATCTATCTATCTATCTATCTATCTATCTATCTATCTATCTATCTATCTATCTATCTATCATTTTATATATAATATATAAATAAACACACACACACACACACATATATATTCTAAATTCTGTTTTATATGCACATCTTTTAGGAGGTGCATAAAAAAAAGAAGAAAGCTAAAAGAATTCTATTCATTTTATTGCAGTGAAATATGATGATGACACTTATTGAGAAAGAGAAGTGTGATGAAATTGAAATGGATGGTTGGTCAACTTTCCCAAAACCAACCACACCTTAATTACAATTAAATACAAGTTAAAACATGCTTATGCTGTAGCGGTCATTTTTGAGTAGCTATCAGATGGAATCGAAAATAAAAAAGGGCAAGAACTTTTATTCAACTGTAAAAAGATAGGTATGCTTGTGAAAATGAACAAATGAATGATTAATGAAGCCTGTAAGCACACACACACACACACACACACACACACACACACACACACACACACACACACACACACACACACACACACACACACACAATGCTCAATCATGACTCCCAAATTCTGTTTTCACTCAACTGGGTACGTGTATAGTGTAAGTTAATATCCAGCGATTAACAAGGGCACAAAACTTCAAGTGGTCATAAAAGCAGGCGTTTGTTTTGTGACAAAAGGAAAGAAAGAATTTAAGGATTTAAAAAAAATTTTTTTTTTACATTTTTAATTCATTACTAGTTCAACTCACTTAACTAGTTTAAGTGTTATGCAAACAAAGGTGAAACTGCCCTAAGACCTTCTGGACAATTTAGGATTGTTTGCGGGGGAGGAGGGTCAATGGGGAGACGTGTTTCGGCTATCCTGTCCAGTGGAATTTATTTGTTCTGGGAGACAGGAAGGGTAGAGACAGGAATTTGAGAACTGAAAGAATTTGGTTTCATGCTGAACAGATTGTTCCTAGTCCCCAAGGTTGCTTTATCTGGGGGGAAAAATGGTTGCTTTATCTGAAAAAAAAAAGAAAGAAAAGTTTGAAATATTTCAATGTTGTCCCATTATTTCAGGGTATTTGTTGAATATTTCTGAATGATTTCTGGATCTATATAATGACAGCAGCTTGGTAAGTGCGGTGTTGAGATAAATCCCTGACTGAAATGAATTGCTTATGTTTGGTCCCAACAGCCGAGGCTTCCAGTGGGTCTGGTGGTTTCCTGATACACAAATGAAAGCAACAAGGCAGCAAAAGCAAATAGTAAAGTCTCAAAGAAATACATACTGTAGAAGAATGATGTGTTTTAATTCGTCTAAATTATCAAGATGAACCAAAAAAGTCATTTGTGATGTCTTTATATAAGGCATGTGAACAGGTCATATAGATGTTTGAGATTCCAGATAACCTCAGGGTCAGTTTAGTGCCATGCAGGTGAAGAAACAGGGCGCATTCTTCCTATTATCCTTTGAGTGATCTAACTGATGAAAGATAACTCTGATTGTCATTCAGCTGCATCTTACCATATAAGGCTTTGTGTGCTGTGAGACGAAGGAGCCAATAGAAAAACATCTACAATTTAACAATGTATATAATAGGTGTGTGGTGATTCATTTACTCTCCTGATTAACTCCCGATTCACATACTTCATTGATCTTAAATGATGGTCACATTGGTTAACTATTTAAAGTCGCAGGAGTGTCGTGGTCTGGCGTGTTAAAATGTTTCCCTTATTTGTAAAACATTGATTAATTTTAAGGTTCTCTTCGTTTTCCTCGAGATTTGTGGGGATTTATGCTCTTTATGCTCAGCAGTAAGAGCATTAGTGAGGTCAGGCACTAATGTTGGGTGAGGAGGTCTGCGGTGCAGGTGGCTTTTCAGTTCATTCCAAAGTTTTTTGTTTTTTTTTGGGTGCGGTTGAGGTCTGGGTTCTGTGTAAGCTGCTCAAATTTCTCCCAGTCCATCCTTGGCAAACCAAGGAGCTTTGTGTGCCTTTGTGTACAAGGGCACTGACATGCTGGAACAGGTTTCAGATTTTCGGCCAGGAATGTTAACACACACACAAGGAATTTATTTATTTATTTATTTATTTATTTATTTATTTGGGCAGCTGTTGACTCTCAAAATGTGAGGACTCACTTAAAATTAATAACGGTCAACATACTGACAAAAGTCTACATGCAGAAACTAGACATCATTCAAGCACAATGCAGATACAGCAATATACAGAGTATACACTACTGCTCCGAAGTGTGGATCACTTTCTCCACTTTTTCATGTATCACTCCACTTCACTGGTCGTTCCTGATTTTTATTTCTGTCTACATTGTAAAGCAATTCTGAAGGTGTCCAGAATATGCAATGATCTCCTTTGAACAGTTCATGTTGAGATGTATCTGCTTCTCATGATCTGTAAAGCCTTCATAACGACTTTAATCCGAAGTGATGTTAATTAGTGATTTCTAAGGTTGGTAACGCTAAATGAACTTCTCCTCTGCAGCAGTGGTACGTTTTGGTCTCGTTCATCACGCTGCCTGATGGGTTTTGCAAATGCATTGGACGATACCGTGACTTCCGTGTATTAAAATGGCTACTTATCTTATTCTAATGACCTAATTCGCAGAAGTATGCAAAAACGCAGAAGTTTGAAAGTGATCCCAGACTTTTGAGCCCGTAGTGTATAAGCAGTGTAGATAAAGCATGGGCGTGCATGATAGTGTAAATAACAACGCATCACATACAGGTACGATAAGGAGTTGTATATGACTGTTTGTACAATACATAGCATATAGTATAAGATGCATGTGAAGTGCAAACAACAATGTGTGTCACATATGGAAAAGAGGTGATGCGTGACGTTGTATAATATAGTATTAGTGAGCGTGAAGTAAGGTGTACCAAGTTTGAAAATAGCATGTTAATGTTTTCACAGCAGATAGCAGTTGATCCTGGTCCTCTTAGTTCCATTGAAGGAAACTCTTAATGCTCTAGCAAACAAAGGCGTTTTGTACAGTATAATTGTTTGCTTACAACTTTGTGGGAACCGTTTGGGAAACAACGACTTATGAGTGTGACGGTCATGTGTCCACTTATTTTTGGCCACAAAGTTTATATTTAATGCATTTACTATTTAAAAAAAAAGAAGAAGCACAAATCATCATTTTTTCATTAACTTATTATTTATAATAATAAATATTGTCTCATAAGATTAAATTGCATTTTTAAAAGATAACTCTCAATCCAGTGGATGTGAAGCTACTAAAGCTACCAAAGTAAAGGACAAATGACTTTCTTGTTTTATTTTGTCTGAGTTGTATTAATATAGTAAAAAGTTTTACCGTATCCCACTGATAAACATCTCTATCACACCTGTTCTGTGTCAGTTTCACACATGAGTACCTATGAGTAATAGCTCTGTTTGCCAACCTGTTTGCTTCAACTAGACATGATTTAATCCCATCAGTTGAGAAACAGGATGAGTTAAGCCCATCATGAAAACACTTTTTTTTTTTTAGCAGCAGCTGTGCTCATGGCTATGTTGGCATGGGGCGAAGTCTGTTTGTGTTCCACCAGCTTATCAGTCCAAACAGATAACGCGCTACCTGTAGCATTGACATAGCAATAAAAGTATCACCGCCACTGAATGATTCATTTGACTGGGAGTGGGGTGGGGAGTGGAAGGGAAAGAAGCAGAAGACAATTGCACTTTTACTTTTTCACTGCAGCATTAAAACGTTTTCTACTCGGGATGCTTCGGCCTTGGTTACATTCTTGCAGGGTTTCAGTACTGCTAATGTTTTGTGTTTTATGTGGGAGAAAGAGGGACGAGCTGTCAAGTCCAGTTTCTACTGAAACTAATTGGGTCCATTGAGGGCTTTGTGAGGTTCCAGTTGTAAAACTTGACCCCTGAATCCCCCTCATGTGTTCAGTTTGTCTCAAGGAGAATGACATACAGTTCCTTTAGTCGCTACTGTACTGTATTTTTCAACAAATTAAGTGAACCTACAGTACTACTGACATTCATATTTGTTCATCAATGTTCATCCAGAGCACAAACTAAGCACCAAGCTGAGCCATATAGGGTGAAGCGATTTACTTAAGGGCTCTATACAGCCCTTGGGATTTGAACTCACAACATTCTGGTCACTTAAACGGAGCATAACCATTACACTACCATACTGTTCCTTCTATAAATATTACCCTAATCTTGTTTGAGAGTTACTGGAACTGGTCACCTGATGAGAGTCATAGTGCAAACAGAGAGAGATAGAAGAAAAAAAAAAACAGACAAGGTGATGTGGGTGATGGGGGAAGTCTTCATATATCTGCTAAGACAAACAGGTGTGTATGAAATTCCTCTGAACTGATAGGATAGAGCTAGAACAGACATGCAACACCTAGTCATCAGACTCATCACTGCGAGAGCATGGGAGAAGATAAGTGACTGTGATTCATTATGGTGACACTTATCCTGAGCACTACATATTTTACCTACCACAGGAGGGAGGCACTCAGGAGGATGTGTGTGTGTGTGTGTGCGTGCGTGTGCGTGCGCGTGCGTGTGCGTGTGCGTGTGTGTGTGTGTGTGTGTGTGTGTGTCGGAGTTTCATGTGAACTTTTCTTTTCCTGGAAATAATAGGCATTGTTGTGCTGTGCAGAGACTTCGGTATCACATAATAACACGCACCCAGACACGCACACTAGATATCAGGAAACAGCATTCCCCTTCATAGAAAATGTCCATTTTTATAAAAATTGCTCTCACGCCACCCCTCCCATTTTTTTCCCCTCTGGCCCTCGTGAAAATTACACACCACATTTCACAACTGAGGCGCTTGTCCAGCTGCACGGCTCCTAGAGGAGCACTGGCTAATTTATGGTGTTCAGTGTTCTGAGTGCAAGTCCCTCACAATAGACTGAGGGGAGGAGAAAAAGAAAAGACAGAATGGGGGGGAAAAAAGCTCGCTGGAAGAAAAGCGTCTCTGTTTTCATGCCAGGGAGACGACGAAGCCTCCCACACTGAGCAGTGCTTAATTGAAGAACTACTGTATGTGTTTGATTGTCTGTAGAGAGAGGTTTAGGCGAGTATGTGTTGGAAGATCCTTCATCGAACTGTCTTTTGTGTCTGTGACATTTCGAAAAAACGTCTCTTTCCAGTAGCTTCCTGCATATTCCTCAGCCCGAACGTTCTCCTATTTCCCATCAGAGCAGTCGTGCAGACAGAGATCAACATGACATGACTAACACTCCTAAATGAATTCCTCCTGCTAAGTGTTTCCTGCTAAGTTTCCTATATCCAAAAAAGGCCTGAGCTGATTGACAAACTATAAACAGATTTCTTTATAAACTTGTAAAATATTCCGGTATCGCCTACTTAAGGGTATTTATAAACATCAAGCATATCATAACCATAAACTGTCCACAGATATGCTCCACGCCACTTCGAAATTGTGCTGAACATCTGAGAAAAGTTCAATCGCAGCTGCAAAAACTTTTGGAACAATAGCTTAATCACGGTCCTACACCATGCTGAGCTTTCATGCTTTTCCATTTGAAAAGCACAAGCTTTAACCTCTCTCTCTCTCTCTCTCTCTCTCTCTCTCTCTCTCTCTCACCCTTACTCTGGCCCTGGTTAGCGAAATATCTCATGTGTTTGTGGAGGGTGGCACAGATGTATGAAAGTCGATAGGTAGTGTGAGAGCCATGTATCAAGGTCTTTTCACACTTGAAAGCTATAGCTGAAGTCTGCGTAATACATGATCAAACTGTCTGGAGAATATGGACTGAGTCCACTAAAGCAAAATGTGTGTGTGTGTGTGTGTGTGCTTCGTGGTGTGTGTGAATGTTTTACGTACATGTTTATTATCAGACATTCTGTAATTGCTTGTTGTTCTTTCCAACTGTGCAGATAACTGCTTTTCCATATGAGTGTATGAGGGTGTAGGATATATGGGTGTGGGTTGGGTATGTGTGACACACAGTGTTTGGCTCCAAACCTGCAGGAAACTGGGGTTCCCCTTCTCAAGTCATGTTCCTGTCACTGTTTTGGCAGGAAGTTCCTCCTGAGCAGGAAATAGTGCTCAGGCTCCAGGGCAGGGATATTCAAGGCAAAGGCGTCAGAGATTGAGCTTTATATCCATCGCGTTTTAAGTACTTTATTCACTCAAATATTATACATAAGATACAAAGATATCCTAAAATGAATGAATAAATAACATAACAGAAGAATATTTACATGCCTGTAAAGAAAGCGACATATTACATAAATAGAAAGGAGCGAGTGTGACGAAGTTACCAAAAGAACTCCTATTCTTCAGCATGCTCAGTAAAATCTGACAGCTGTTTTACTTAGAATACTGCACACATCTGTATCGAACACTACCACTTATGTTCAAGCAAAGAGTTTCCACACCAAATATTAACCGTTTACTGTTTATGTTATTACTTAATGCTTATGATAGAAGTTTGTTTTAATGTGGAAATCTTTTCAAAAGCTTCATTGCATATGGCTTTTGTTTGGATGTTCCCAAGACTTTTGCACAGTGCTGTAAATAAAACAGCTGTTTTTACTGAGCATGCTGGAGAATATGAGTTCTTTTGGTAACTTTGTCACACTCGCTCCTTTCTATTTATATAATATGTCGCTTCCTTTACAGGCATGCAAATATTCTTCTGTAATGTTATTTATTCATAATCTTAGTGTATCTTTGTAGGGAACAGTCTTGTACATAATAATGCAGACATAATAAACTTATATAACAAAATTTGTACTACAGATAAAATGGCGCCTAAGACTTTTGCACAGTACTGTATATACATCCAAGTCATTATATTAGACCCATGTTAGCTGCTTTCACTAATGACATGGAAAAACGTTTAGCTCAAGAATTAAGCCTTTCTGCTACTTATCGCAAAGAGGTTCAAATCCCAGCACCACCATGCTACCGCTGTGGAATACTTGGGCACGACTCCTACCCCTCAGCTGCTCATCTGTATCCTGTCTCCACTGCACTTAGAATAAAAGCGTCAGCTAAATGAGGTACGTCTCTGCTGAACTCACTGATTAGTTATTTAGCGTCAAGGTGAAAAAAAAAAAAGAAGTAAAAATTATTTTATAATCTCCCTTATCAGGAATAGGCTTCATGATACTTTTCCTATCACATAATCAGTCTTGTACAGGCAAGAGGATGTTTAGAGTTTGGAATCCTTATCAATATTTTTGGCTCATGTTGCATAAACAACCCGCTCCAGGTCATGCCACAGCTTCTGGGCTTGGTTCAGGGCTAGATTCTTTCATGTTGGTTTTTGATTTACTGGTTTTTTTTTTTTGATCATGCATCCATAATATACTGATATTCTTATGTTTTCCTGAAAAATATTTTATTTGTTCTTCCTTTTATAATTAAAGCTGCTCTGGATTTTAACCAACCAACTAACCAAATAACTAATATGTTGCACACTGCTCAAATACATCACATTATAGTAATATTTATAAGATATATAAGTTTATTATAAGTTAAATTATAAGTTTATTATAAGATGTCAGAAACTTTTTTTTTTTGGCTATATAAACCACTGCTACACTAATGCACTTATTCCAACATTTCACTAGAGCTTGGATACTATTAAGGAAAGTTTCCTCAGTATGCCGAACCCATGATCAGACTGTCTGCATCACATCTGAAACACTGGCCTCCCAGGAACTCTTTTAATGGCCCAAATGTGTGGAAATGGCTTGAAGTGAGGTCAGGGCCATACGGGGGACGTGCCAATAACTCCCAGCCGAGTTCCTGTAATGTGCAGGTGGTGTTTGTGAATCATGGTGTTTACAGTTCCCACAGACAGATGCATTTCTTCCACACACTGTCCGTTGATTTCAAAGGATCACACATTCCACTCGCTGAATGTTGACAGGAACATTCTTTAAAACGTTTGCACCATTTACATGTTTTAATGTCTCATCACTGTATCATGTTTGAAATCTTCCGCGGCAATTGTTTTCATTGATCTGAACGCAGCTCATAATTACACATGAACATGAACTCTGAATGGTTTTAATGATCCATTAACATATTCACAAATACCATCATTATTTTAAATTATATTAGTCATTGGATGTTTTGAATACTGGTGGGAAAAAACGAAAAAAAAAATATAATTATTCCCCCCCCCCCTTTTTTTTTGACGGATCAGTTTACTGTTCCTCAGTCTTAAAATGTTCATACTGTATATGTAAATGCTGCCCATCATTATCTTCATGTGTGGTTTCTTTTTTGTTTGTTTATTGAAGGTGTGTCAGTGAAGATCACTAAGTGACGGCTTATCTAAGCATACCTATGCCTGCTGGTTTACGTTCCAGCTTCAAGCTTACTAATTCCTCAGGGTATTATTCTCTCTTTGTCTCCACTTTTTCTTTAAACATGGATTAAACGGAGCCGATGGACTGAGAAAGGGGAGACAGAAGACTTTCTGTATGAAGAGGTGGCTTTCAAGGCCAATGAACCAAGTTACACTCACACACTCACTCACGCACTTATTCTCTCTCTCTCTCTCTCTCTCTCTCTCTCTCTCTCACACACACACACACACACACACACACACACACACACACACACACACACACACACACACACACACACACACACACACACACACACACACACACACACACACACATGAACGCAGGCACACGCACATGCACGTACACACCACCAACTTCATTGATTTCTTTATTTTTTTCTTTCAACATCTTGTCCCAGTTATCCCACTGTGTTTATTTGAGCAACCTACTGCTGATGCAGCTATTTGGTGACTCATATGGGAAGCCGGCCTTTTCTTCTCTCATGGGACATGGATTACAGTACTGTGCAAAAGTATTTGGTACCCTACATCTTTTTTTAGGTAACGTGTGTGTGTGTGTTTTTTTTGGAAGTCAGTACAACAAACCATGTCCTAACATTACTTTTTCAACATACAGTAAGATTTAACATTACAGACATGTTAAAAATGATATGTTAGTAAATATTAATATATTTGTAAAAGCAGTACTGTATCATAAATAAATAAATAAATAAACAAACAAATTTTTGGTTTTGCATGTCAATAAAAAAAAGCAGAAACTACTGATGACTACTGAGTCTCCAGATTTTTAATACAGACATACTGACTTAATTTATTAGTCTACTGCACTTGTATTGAAAAAAAAAAACATATTGACTGAAATAATTTTGATTGCATCTTTTGTAAAAACAACACAATGCTTGTTTAAAACTGCAGGAGAAGTCTGAAATATGGCTAACTCTCAAGAATGTATTGGCAAAAAAGTATCTGCAGAAAGCAGTTTCTGTTTATATTTGCTTTCTTGATGAGATTAGTGTAAGGCTTTAGCAACCCCCCATTCAATCTCCCCCCCCCCCCATTTCCTCCTCAGCTTTGATTTATCCTATCTTCCATTACTTGCTACTGCACATGCTACACACGCTTGCTTTCCAAACTCAATAAAACACTCAGCAGTCATTTTGCTGACACATCTGTTTATCCACACTGAGCTTTCATGCTGCTTTATGCCCCTATTTTTACCATTCTAACTGAGTAAAGTAAATGATCACCCTTTAAACAGGTTAAATAATTATCTAGAAATGGATTATGTTGCGTCACTCAAACGTTTTGGCTTACAGCATAATTATTTAACACTTGCACCTTTTAGACTTTTCTTAAGTATTATATGGGCAAAGAAAATCTAAAATACTAGGAGCTTGGAGATAAAAACACTTGCATGGAGGGCATTTAAACTATAAATAATTCCCTTTATAGGATTGGCTTCATATACATATTGACTTTATGCCCCTGACGTGACATCTGTTCGCCATATTCCCCTTCACTTCTGGGATGTTGCTTGGCAGAACCCATATATAAAACCAGTCACGGTAGCTCTTTCAACAAGAAAACACAGCAAGAAAACATAACGTTATGTCATCTTAAACAACAATTTGCTTCCTTAGCCCCTTACTGAACAAAAATGCCAATATAAAATATAATGCAATATATTAAATAATACATATATAGGAAACTAGTGCTTATATTTATTAATATATTGCAATATATGATTGGACCATGGATATATATTGCAATGAAGACAAAAAACATTGTTTTATTGAAAGAATTATACACACTTTTACTTTGTCTGTATTAAATTTCCTGATTTGTCTCTGATTAATTCCTATAAAGTCCATTTTGTTTGAACTAGAAAAGAAAACTATATATTTATATATATTTAATCAATTTCAATATATTATAAAGTGTATTGTTGAATATAAACTTACATACATTAAGATATATATATGAACATATTTTCATATATTTCTCAATTCATTATGTATTTTCCGATATATTGTAATATATTAATACAATATATAATTTTGTATATTTTTAATATATTTTTGAATATGAATATCTTTTTTTCTGTTAATTATTAATTAGTATCAGTTAGTGTAGCAATGATGAATATTAACATTATAAAAATAATATTTCCCAGTAAATCAGAACACTAAATCATATTATTAATCAATATATTGACAGTTAATATATAGAGAAATATATTTTTTTGCATAAGGGGCAACTAATTCTGAATTGACTCTAACCCATCCATGTTGCTTTTCATGTCTAACTAGCTTATAACACAAGGCTCAATCCCAAATCTCTCTCTAACCCCTGAACAATGGCACTTGCGTATGTGGAACAACGGATTCAACCCCACATACTGTATAGTGCTTTAGCTTTCCATTTTACGCTATTTGTGATTCAACCCTTGAACAGCTACTCAGCCATTAATTAGAAAGCTTGAGATGTTAGCATTAGTGACCGTTACCTGGCATACCAGTTTATCCAAACCAAAACCTGTTCTGCAGAGTTGAGGCCAGGGTCTGTTCAGGATAGTCAAGTTCTTCTTGTCCTATCTTATCAAACTGTGACTAGCATTGTCATGCTGAAACCGGTCTGGACAGGACTAAAGGGGAATTGGAATGATGCAGCACACAAAGACATCCTATACAATTGTGTGCTTGCAACTTTGTGGCAACAATTCGGAGAAGAACCACATGTGGGCATGATGGTGTCATGCTGGTGTCTACAGGTGTCTACAAACCAGGGCCACATAGTGAATTTTAAATATTTAGTTAATTACATAGTAAAATATAAGTGGCACATAAAAGAAGATACAAAAATTAACTGATAAAAGGAATACAATTGATAAATTCATCAATTTAAAAATATGTGCACCTGATGGAAAGGTGTCTACATACCTTACCTGCATTTCTACATATGTTACCTGCATGTCATTTTATGAAGCATAAAGCACAGCATATTCCAAAACATTGTCTCTTTTGCAACGGAAGCACTGATTGAGCTAACGCTATCAATGGCAAATGGTACCAAATCCAAGAGGAATGACATAATGATGTCTAAGGCAATCGCATTATGGTACATCAAATTTCTGCAAATTAATATCTTCATTACCTTCCTCATCCAATTTTAACACTTGTTTCTCTTTTGAATAAATTAAATCAGATATAAAATATAATGCAATATATTAAATAATACTTTTCCATATATAGGAAACTACTGCTTATATTTATTAATATATTGCAATATATGGTTGGACCATATATTGGACCATGGATATATATTGAAGACAAAAAACATTGTTTTATTGAAACATTATTGAAACTTTATGCATGTTTAAGAATTATACACACTTTTACTTTGTCTGTATTTAATTCCTGATTTGTCTCTGATTAATTCCTATAAAGTCCATTTCGTTTGAACTAGAAAAAAAACTATATATTTATATATATTCAATCAAATTCAATATATTATAAAGTGTATTGTTGAATATAAACTTACATACATTAAGATATATATGAACATATTTTCATATAGTTCTCAATTCATTATGTATTTCTTCGATATATTGTAACATATTAATACAAGAAATTAAGTTTCTCTTTTGAATAAATTAAATCAGAAGTCCTCCACTACATAATGCATATGAATATAATTAGCCGAACAGAAGCTACCCAGATAGCAGACGATTTGGATCTGTGTTACCTCCGGCAAATCCGCATACACAGCAAATCCAGACTGGAGTCTTCTGCTATCTGGATATCAGTGGCTAGGTTACTCTTTTATCTGTGTAACAAAGCATAAGATAATCCGATATGTACTAATCAGGTAAATAAAATATGTACTAATCTGAAAAATGCCTTGAACATAATTATAAATGAAAGTACATAGTACCCTAATGACGTCATGGTAGTCACATGTCTGCAAAAGATCAATACTGTACAGGATGTGAAAGAAATGACTATATTTGTTATTTGAAAAAGAAAGATAAAAGACCAGGAGTTGCATAAAAATTTGACAGCAATGTATTAGTGGTGCAATATTTTGACATCTATATCGTCTGCTTATAATTAGTTCCGAGCCATAGAGGGCCTTAGAACTAACATGGTACCACCGGTGGGCCCTTTAGCTAAGCCATTGACCTTCTTCTCTTCTGTCAGGTATCGCTCAGTCATACTTAAAAGCCTGTGTATTCTTTGTTTTGCTTTCATTGCTACACTATATGGACAAAAGATTGTGGACTGTTAGCCATCACACTCACCCAATACCAGTCAAAAATTTAGACACATATGTACTTGCACTTACTCATGTGTGCATGTGTGTCACTAAGTGAAGGAGTGGTACCATATAATTTTGTACCAGTGCCTTGTGTGTCCAGAATTAATCATCGCTTGGCTGCGATAACAACCCCAACTTTTGAGGAAAGGCTTTCCCTTAGATGTGGGCGAGGCTGTGGAGATTTCTGCACATTCCTCTGCAGGAAATTTAGTGATGCCTGGGGTGTATTTGGCATAACAGTTTATCTAAACCAAAACCTGTTCAATGGTATTGAGGTCTGTTCAGGATAGTCAAGTTCTTCTTGTCCTATCCTACCAAACTGTGACTTCATGGACTCTGCTTTGTGTACGAGGGCATCGTCATGCTAAAACCGGTCTGGACAGGACTAAAAGGAAATTGTAATGATGCAGCACACAAAGGAATCCCATACAATTGTGTGCTTGCAACTTTGTGGCAACAATTCGGGGAAGAAGCACATGTGGGTGTGATGGACAGGTGTCTACAAACCAGAGTCACATAGTGAATTTAAATATTTTGTTAATTACATAGTAAAATATACGTGGCACATAAAAGAAGACACAAAAATTAACTGATAAAAGGAATACAATTGATAAATTCATCCGTTTAAAAATATGTGCACCTGTAGTAAGAATAATAATTTGGATTAGATTTTTTTTTTCCTTTCAGGATGTCAATGTATTACCATTTGCATTATTTTTAGCATCTATTCACTTTTGTCTTTCTTTCTCCACACACAAACCAATATTTGCTTATTTAGTTTGGTGTACATAATTTGTTTGAAGTCCATGCTGCGTTCATCCAATACATCACAAAAGACTCATACAGCGAGACAACAGGCGCATATTACCCCTAACATGGGCACAATGAGAGGTTTGGTTTACTCAAGTCCAGTTCTGTCTGTTTGTTTGACGTTTTCGCTGTAATGAGCAAGTGATGACTAGATGATTACTATTTCAAACATGGAGTGAAGGTCAGCAGTCTTTTAGCAGCCTAACATCACCAGCATGATTGTTGCTATGAGCCAGAGAGCAGACAGTTACTACATACACCTGCATAATATTAAAAGAACACACATATACAAATACTGCATATTATAGTTTTTGTATGCAAAATCAAATATAATAATTTTATTCACAAGTGGTGAATTGTCTATAGTGTATTGTTTTTTGTTTGATCGTTTTATAATGTCTGCATTTTTGTCCATCATTACGAAATAGTTCCTTGGTAAAGCAGCAGGGGGCAGACACCTATTTCCAGGTGCTCACAGATGGAATCCTTCACCTACTACTCTTTCCAGTGCTTGTCCTTCATACAGTTCATCCCTTTTGCTATCCATCACCTTTGATCTCTTTTCATCCAGTCTGGCACTGCCCTTTTGTAACATGAAACATGGTTTTCTGTTTTATGTGCACCCCTCCCTGATGTTTGTCAGGTTTGAAACAGTTTTAAGATGTAGGTCAGTCAGGGCATTTTAACTCGCTATTATGTTCAGCTTCCCTCAGACCTGGACAAATAAACACCATTAGAAGCCGATTCCAAAATAACCAGCCTAGTGTCAGGGAGGGGTGTGTAGGCACGGCATCAGGCCATATTGGCTGTAAAGCCCAGCCAGCTGTTAGCTCCACAATGTGTTGTAAGTACAGAGGAAATGCTTCTGTGACTTCATCTTTCCATATGTTATTTTTCTTTCTTTGTCTGCCTTTGTCTTTATACTTATCTCCTGCTCCCCATTCCCAAACGCTTATCAGCCTCAAACCTCTGTCTTTCATCACTCTGCTATGCTTTTTCTCATTCACACGCATTCTTTAAGTGGTTCTCCCTGACCTTTTTTTTTTTTTTTTTGCAGGCTTACACAACGTCATGACCTTCCACCCTTGCTTAGCAACTCTCTGTGGCGAATCGGAAGGATCCTGAACACATGCTTGAAAATGTCCCTGGGAGTTCAGCACCACTTCTTTGTGCCTGACTCCATCAGTCACTGGCATTCTCCTCCACAGTCTTATCTGGAAGATGGGGAGGGCCTCTTTAACACATACCTCTAAACCACTATAATAAGCAGTTTTGCACGAAATCTTTTGCATGCACAACCCACACAAGGCTACATAATCAGAGACCTCGACGCACATTTGTCTACACTGTAGTAAACTCTTTCTGACTTTGACAGAACAAACAAACAAACAAACTCCAAGCTGGTTTTTGTTAAAATTGACAGACTTCAGACTGATTTTGGTTTTAAAGATCATTCAGGATATGGAACACATAGTAAATAAAAGAGGAGGACATGTCTTCCCACTCCTGGCTAAAGTTCAGAGACACTACATAAAGGGTGTGGTGCAACAGGCTTGGCGTTATCAAGGATGCGGCTCTGTGTTAAAGTTGAATGTACTAGAAGTTAAACAATCATGCTATCAGCTTTGGCAGCCTAATAAAAGCGCGTATAGTATTCATGTTGGAATGATTGATATGATTGACAACTGAATGAGTCGCAGAAAATCAGAGGCAAGACGAGGAGCAAATGCAAATGGGCCGAAACCACTGACGAACTGACGGCCGTCACTCATTTATACAGAACAAAAAGTGCAAAGCACTTTTGAATTCTAATTGCGATATACTGTATATACATACACGATCTGTCCAAGCCGTTACAGCTCTGTACTGGACCTGACTGGAGCAGACATGCATTTCCTGTCACTTTGCTCAATTGTCGCCTATTTTGGAAAAGAATTCTTCATGATTGCCAGACTAAACACAATTTCTTAAATGTCCTGGGAAATGTCTGACGTTGTTCTTTTATTTATTATTTTTCTTTGATCTCGGACTGAATGTCGATTCACACACTTTTCGGTGCATAAAAAAAAAAAAAAAAGGTTGTAGAGTATTGCTATACAATCCGGATCAATGGTGAATACATGAGAGTGAGAGATGCGCGAGAGGGGGAGAGCGAGAATCAAAACCATATAAAGGGCTTTGCATAACAACGAACATCCGTTGAGCAGCTGTGTCCTTCTCTCTCTCTCTCTCTCTCTCTGCCTCTCTCCAAAACTTTCTCTTTTTTTATTCCACACAAGCAAACTGGAATTATTTAGAAACGATTTCAATAAAGAACATATGAAATTGCAACGACTGCAGTTCCTTCAATGATTGTGAACTAGTAATGAACGTGCAGAGAGTACAGTGTCATTAAAGCTTTCAGGTTTCTGTGTTTTCAGGTTACAGGTCTGTGGGAAACTCCCTGTCGGTAAACAGTTTATGTGGACAAAGCGAAGGTGAGGAATTGAACACGCCACATTTTTTCCCAAGCGTCATTTTTCTCACTCATCTTTCTTGAACACTCTATTTTTCTTTTTTTTTTTTCTTTTTTTTTTTTTTTTTGCATTTTGGCACTTTTACTCTTTTCTCTCTTTATCTTCCACCCTTCCCCAAAGTAAATTCAGCATTCCAATCTTTTTCCATCATACCTGCTGTTGCTCAACTTCTACTCAGTCCACTGCCCACACAATGACCTCACATGAAAACCTGAATTACATGAAACACAACGAATGGTTGTGACAGTCAGAGAAAGGGAGAGAGAGAGAGAGAGAGAGAGAGAGAGAGAGATGGATGGATGGCAACGAACAAAACATAGGTGGAAAATATTAGCTCTTGAGGGTGGGCTCCAATTTCCCTCCACAGTGGCATTTTCTGCAGAACTCAAGCTTCTCTGAAAGTGAAATCCTCTGTTGGATGTGGTTGAAAATAAATGTTTTACACACCGTGGCTACACTTAAATCATCTCCCCAAATCCCACATCTCAGGAGTAGTGAAAGCAGTAATGTTTGGCGATTGTGTAAGTTGTAATTAACTTCTAATGTCCTTGGAAACGCTGTGTCGTTTTTCTGTTTTGTTTTCTTTAGTTCCACTATAAGGGCTTAAATCAGGGCTTTAAAAAAAATTTTTTTTTTTTTTAGTTCAGCGCTTGATACAGTACAATGCTCTATTCACATTTAGAGGTTTAAGTCAACATTAGAACCAACAATTTCTCTTAAACTGTGGCCAACAAAATCTCTCGAGTTAAAATGTGCTGGATTAAAGATAACTACATCAATCAACTGTGCAAAACTGGGCCTGAAGTTTGTTCATGTGGTTTCTATGCCAGTTTTTCTAGTGTTTGGATAAACTTTTATAAAGCAGTACAGTTTTTACAATCCTTTGTAAAGATTCAAGTATAATTGCAACAAACTAGCTAAAAAACAATCATTGCTAATACTATATCTTCAGCTTCAGTCACAATTATAGACATTGTTATGGACATTCCAGTCTATATGTGTCTGTCCACAGTGCAGGAGAAGAGAATGCATGGTTTGCTGCCTTAACAACTGACTTATTGTGCTTGCTCACTACAAACCTATAAAACTGGCATGGCTAGAAAAAAAGAAGGCTAGTAAATTATCTTCATATTCGCCCCCTACACTGTCTCTCTCTCTCTCTCACACACACACACACGCACACACACTTGCTAGAATTGTAGAACCAGTCAATAGTTTGAACACACCTTCTAATTCAATGTCTTTTTGTTTTGTGAAGTTTATTTCTGATTATCCTCTTCCTTCATGGAAGAACAGTATTGTCAAGTGCATTTACAAAACCTTTCAAGGACAATGAAGAAACCGGCTCTCATGAAGATCATCCCAGGAAGACAAGACCAAAACTCAACTGCTGCAGACGAGAAGTTCAGAGTTTTAGAGCTTAAAGAATCACCGATTAACATCACCTCAGATAAGAATCGTTATGAAGGCTTTCCAGATCATGAGTAGCAGATACATCTTAACATTGTGATTATTGCATATTTTGGATGCCTTCAGTATTGTTTTACAATGTAGAAAGAAATCAGAATCAGGAAAGGCTATAGAATTAGAAGGTCTATCCAAACTTTGGACTGGAAGTGTAAAGGTGTCTGTAAAAGTGTGGAATGCCGCTTTGCATGTGTATCAGGATGAAAACCCGTTTCAGCAGTTACCCCCTCAAAATGCATGTAATGAATGCAAGATCCCTGAAACCCAGACAGAATGTAAACACTTGGGCATATGTGAAATTCACACTCTTTTCACTCCGTCCATCTTAGGCTTGCCACAGCTTGTCTGTAGGAGCTCAGTCAACGGCAGAACATTATAGCTGAATAACACACACAGACAATTCCACGCAGACACACCTAAAGGTAGATTAAATTGTCCACACAGAACAGGACTTGGGTGCACTCTCCACTTAACAGACACAGGATCCTTTTACAGAGACTTAAGATAAATGTCATCCGAAGACAAATTGACTTTTTAAAAAAAAGAAAGAAAGAAAAGAATGCCCGAACATGTCCAAAGGAGAACATACACAAACATTATACTATTTTGAGGACTAATGATTAAATTACACATATTAACGTATATAATATAAAACTAGTCCAAAACATAAGAAAAACTATATGAAATCCTTTAGATTTATTTTAACATATAATGCCAGAAAGAAAATATAAACACTGGTATATGTATTTTTGTGATCAGAACAAGTATTAATTAGAAAGCATGTTAACCCCTGGACACACAAAACAATTAAGTTAATTATAGCATATAGCGAAAATCATTCAGTTTATTGTTGAGTATTCAATAAATAAATAAATGTACCAACAAATCAAACAAACAAATAAAAAAATTAAATAAATAAATATCTATATGAATCAGTCCATAATCAGCCAAACATTTTGTTTGCTGCTCGGTTTTTCCGTGCACCCCATGAACCCTATAACAAGCTCTACTATATTGGAAAAAAGCATATCGATCAAAAATATTTAACTCCTACAAATATGGCCTCTAATTCACTCCAATACACAAATACACTTGCTCCACAGACAGAGAACTTCATTTTACAGGGAAAAAATTTGCAAGAAATGACCTCTCACATAATTCTCACATAATTTGGCACAAACCCCCACAAAATTTATATCTGAAACTAACTTTTTCTAAATTGGTTCACAATAAAATTTCTACTGAACATTTGAAAAAACTGCCATCCTGGCCGCCAATTTTTGAAATACACACAAAACTTGCTTGCTTAACCCACAAGCTTAAAGTGTAAATTCTAAGATTAAACCTTTAGCACATGGGGTTATTAGAAACATGGGACTCCATGTAACATAATGCAAAATGTTAGGTTACATTCTCTGTGTCTGTGAGTTTGCTTTGCAGGGGGAGGGGTTGCTGCAGCCAGGCCTAGACACACTCCTCCTCTCGCAGCCAATATCAGTGCAGTCATCAATCCTGGATCAATATTGTTAATATTTCAATTCAACAGACAAACAAAGTGTTTTGCAAAGCTGGATTGGCTTACCCTTGGGGGTTCGTCCTGGTGTTTGCCACCCTGGCATAAAAGTTGAGTTATTCCCGGGGTCGCAGATTTAAACATTAATAGCTTTGAAGTAGCCAAACATTACACAGGCCTTTGTCACCCTATATGATGGGCTCTTTGTCCTTGTGTTACCTAATAGCTTCTTCCTCATCTTGTCTTCTTCCTATGTTCTCTCGTTTGGCTGTTTCTTGGACTGAAGCTCATCATGATAATGCTTTCCTCCTCCACAATTTAATTCCAGAAATTATATCTCATGTTAAACTTGTTTTTGCATATATCTGTGAATTTTCTGTGATGTATAGTAATAAAATATTTACAAGGTTTGTTGAAGATAATGAAAAACGTAAAGCTTTGGTTTACAATGCAACATCGGCTTTCTATTCTAATGGTTTCAGCTTCACATTTTTCACGGTTTTTGAAAATAGCACCTTATCGTTGTACAGGGATGTACTGCATAAGGTCTGACTGGGACTTAATCAATTGCATATAAGTCTGTGGTTCCTTAAGGTTCAGAAATCCCAATTGGAGAACAGTGCATAAAGGACATAACCAGGTGTAGCACATACAACAGCTTCCCGCACACTCTTATGTATCTCATGTACACAAAGAAATCATATGTCTCCTGAGTGTTGTAGCATCACTTCTCTACTTATTATTTTTTGTTGTAAATATTACTTTCATAAATACTGTACTACATGCAAATACAGTAAAACCAAAGATAGCAAGAGTACAAAGCTTCCAGAAGCATATGTTGCTATTTTCAACATTTGTTTTTAATAGATTTCCATGTGTGTTTGCTGACTGAATGAGTGAATGAGCAAAAGTCTAAAATTGTCTTTCTATCTCATTTTGTTGTCTATTTATATGGATAATTTGATAATCCATTATCCAAAAATTCTATAAATATACAACATACATTCTTTTTTAGTATGTGGATGAGTGAGTGTCATTGATATTGATTATTTCATTTGAGACTTTAATGCACAATATATAATAAATACATGCTGCTGGAACTTCTGATACTATTAAAGTTTATGGCACTTTATTGTACAGTAGTTGTTGACTGACCAGTTGCAGCAGTCTAGACGGTATGTTTCGAAACTATGTTCTCTGTTTTTGGTTCATTTTCGCTCTGTCACCTTCAGTTATACCAAAATAAAGCTACAGTACAGACAGCATTCTTACTGGTATAGCAGATCGAGTGTTACACCAACCAGTACTACTACAGAAACTGGCAACGCACCGGTGATCAGTATTTCAGATGAAAAGTGGTGAAACAATACTTTGTGAAAACAATAGTTTATCATATAGTGAATAAAGATGAATAAAACCATGTTATAAATATCTGTAGTTCTTATTTTAGGCGGCACGGTGGTGTAGTGGTTACCACTGTCGCCTTGCACCTCCAGGGTCCGGATTCGATTCCCGTCTCTGTGTGCATGGAGTCTGCATGTTCTCCCTGTGCTTGGTGGGTTTCCTCCCCCAGTCCAAAGACATGTAGGTTAGGCTAATTGGCATTCCCAAGTTCCCCGTAGGGTGATGGAATGGCACCCTGTCCAGGGTGTACCCCGCCTTGTGCTCTAAGTCTCCTGGGATAGTCTCCAGGCCCCCATGACCCTGAATACAGGATTAAGTGGTATAGATGATTAGAGAGTGAGTTCTTATTTCACAAGTATGATGTCATGGAGGACTCAACCTATGTGATGTGCTGCACATACACCCATGACTTCATTCTCATCTCTACATTTTTGTCAATATGACTAAAACAGGGTGTAGCTGGATAAATGCCTAGTATGCAATCATTTGGAGGACAGACAGGGCTAAGGGTGTTAATGAAAGAAGATATGACTTGATAGGCGTGACATTGCACTGGTCAGAGAGGAAAATCAGCTCTTTGGTCAGCAGTGATTTGTTTGTGGTGAGGAGGGATATCGGTCCACTTCCTGTCTTAGGAATGCAGGGTCAAAAGGTCAAAAGTGGAAGAGTTACGATCAAGCTAAATACATTCAACACTGTTGTAACTTTTCTGAATACTTCCAAATTCAACATAGATTTAACTAAAAATGTTTAGTTTACATAGCCTGAGAGACTGATTTGTAACTTTTGATTCCTAACAAAACAAAACTGATCCTTCCCTGTAATGCAACGAAAATCCTTGGAAAATTTGCAGAGGGCTTCAAATATTTGTGTATGAAAATTTCAACTTTATTCGGCACTCTGAGATATTTCTGCACAGCTAGATGCAAAAACTCCCACATGACTTGATCAGCAACACCCTGTTTTGCCCTTCCTGCTTTTACACTCCTACTCCCAGGGGGTGAGTCAAAGTGTTATCGCTGTCCTCTAAGGTGTGTATATGAAACAAAGTCGCCACTGATTACAAACACTACAGTACTTCCTCCTA
Source organism: Clarias macrocephalus (assembly GCA_011419295.1). Lineage (NCBI taxonomy): Eukaryota > Metazoa > Chordata > Actinopteri > Siluriformes > Clariidae > Clarias > Clarias macrocephalus. Next base: position 229,477 of record JAAGKR010000054.1, read on the forward strand.
CTAGCCGCCAATAAACTATATAATATATGTATAAAATCTTTATCAAAAGGCTTCTGAGGAAAAATACAATTGTTGCGAAATGTTGGGAACTGTGCCAAAAAAGACTGTAATGTCATGCGGGTGAGAAAGTGAACGTCTTTAGCAGCTGAGCTCATGTGTTTATGCTAGCAGTAAGTGATTCCTAAGAAGAGGGTTTGTAGAGAAGGGTTGAAAATGACAAGAATTTTTGACATGTAATGAATAGCTTGGAAACTGCAGAGGTGAGATTATGAGATAGAGTCCAGGTGTAAAGACAGCTGGAGTCCAGCTGACAAACTGGCTAGTGTGACATTTTTATAGGGCTGGACACACCTGCAGATCTTCTTTGTATTGCCTTACAAGCTTCCATTCTCCATTCTTGTGCTCAGACACACACACACACACACACACACACACACACACACACACACACACACACACACACACACAATCACACGCACACACGCACACACGCACACACACACACACACACACACACACACACACACACACACACACACACACACACACACACACACACACACACACACGGCATGACTCATGACAGCGTAAGTTACAGTAAAACTGCTATTTTAACATGCAAAATTCTTTCCTGGGTTTCCATTTTCCTTTTCAGTCCAAATATAACCCATCATTTTCCAAGCTATAAGAAAAGCCATTTGCTTTGCCACATGTCATAAAGCTCATATATACAAGACATTATAAACATAAATATAAATCCATTTGTGGCACAATCCAATGAAGAACTTTACTGTAGAAGGATAAAATAAAAAAGACAAGTTAGCAAGTTAAAAACTGATCATAGTCAAATTTCTCTATTATTTTCTATTTAAGGATTGCAACAAACCACATATACATACACTCACTCACCGTCTATACTTTATCCTGTATTCGGGGTTGTCGGGGGCCTGAAGCCTATCCTAGGAGACTTAGGGCGCAAGGCGGGGTACACCATGGACAGGGTGCCAATCCATAGCAGGGCAGACACACATATAGTACACACACACTCATTCACCCACTATGAGCAATTTGGGAGCACCAATTAGTCTAATCTGCATGTCTTTGGACTGTGGAGGAAACCTGAGTACCCGGAGGAAACCCACCAAGCACAGGAAGAGCATGCAAACTCCATGCACAAAGAGACGGGAATCGAGCCCATATACAAATATATGACAAGCTGATTCTTATTCACTTTGAAGGAACAGCATGTATAACACCTCTTCTCTTCCCAGTATTCCCAGATTAGGCTCTAGGCCCACCTTAGCCCTAACCACCATAAAGTGTACTTTGAAAACCACACTGTGAAATATTAAACAGATATAACACTAAATACATATGATGCCAAACACGTAGGCCTTGGCTCTAAGGAGCATTTCATTATCATTTGGCAAATAGTAAATAACCATTAGAGATACACTTCAGAGGAAAACCTTTCGAAACTCTTTGAAACATATCCAACAAAACCTTCAACGCAAGTTTGGTTTGTATTACAAAAAGAAACCAAAATGGTCAACAGTGGTGTGAGTTGTAGGATAGTAGTCAATAAGAATAATGAATTCACCTTCATTGTCGGTACTGGTTTCTTTAAATAACAACCATTCTCTTCTGCTGCTCTGTTCAAGTCAAGTATAGTTCTTATTTTGGGTCATATAAGAGCTGTTTTCCTGATTCTGTTGATTGTCATTGACTCTACGAGAGCTTGATACTTAAACTCATACTTGAAATGCAATTCCTTGACATGAGAGCCTTGTTTTTCCTTCTGCAACTTTTACAAAATTCCAGCTGAATATGTTACTTCTTAGAAGAAGATCTGCTTCAACTATTAGTGAATTACAATCTGTCCTTAAGACCCATGTTTTTCTTTGTCATTAGACTGTATCTAATCTTTTACATCACGTTTCCACTTTTTTCATGGGGATTTCCACATATATTGAACATGTGTTTGCTTAATACGACCTTCTCTTGTGCTATACAGTAATTGTGATTTGCCTTTTTAATAGCCTTTGTTACTCTCAGCTGTGCAGAACTTGCATCTGTTTTGGCATTTTATGCATTAATAAAGGATTAATCTAAGTATGTTGCCTATTTAAGTCATTTAGTTTAATATCTCACTCATTGTCTATATCTTTATCCTGTATGCAGGGTCAGGGAGGGCCTGGAGTCTTTGGACACGGGACAGGGTGCCAATCCAGCATAGCGCACACACACATACACACTCATTTACACACTGTGGGAATCCAATCAGCCTATCTGCTTGTCTTTGGACTGTGGGGGAAAAACCAGAGGAAATCCACGGGGAGAACATGCAAAGTCTACGCACACAGACCTGAGGCAGGAATCGAACCCGGACCCTGGAAGTGCAAGGCGACAGTGCTAACCACTAAGCCACGTGCTACTACATCTCCAGTAATATAAAGAGTCATGTACAAATAAACTGATGCTATTGTTTGCTCTTGCATTAAGACAAATGCTAAGCCATTTGTGTAGTATTTCCTTGTAAGTTTCAACAGTAAATGATCACAGATCAAAAAAAAAAAAAATAACCTTTGCCCTCAACTGTACATATCAATTGAATATCCTCCTTTTGGTTGTTATGAATTATGACGCTCTCAGTGTTTTGAACAATCTTCTTTTCTCTGCTTTGTCACTCTTCTCTCCTTGTCCTTGGAACATATCTAGCATGCCTGTGTGATTTGAAGGGAGCTTGCCATAGGCACAACACAAGAATTCTTCCCTCAGCATACAAGAAAAGAGACCCGTAAAACATGTTCTACGTCGTTGTTTTCAGGTTGTGCAGGTGTATAAGCATAATAATAAAAAAGAAGGATGTGAGCAGCTTGTGGAAGAGGGAAATAAAATGAAACCTCATAATTACACATACATGCAAAAACTTTTTAGCACTGATCTTTCAGATCTTTATTAAATGCACTGAGGCTGTGCTATAGTTTTCATCAAGCACTTAATGGACTTATGAAACTTCTCACACTTGGTTTTGCAAGTCACCGAATATTCCTAGAAACATCAAGAATTTACCTATTCACATTTTAAAATTCCCCACATTACCATGCATATGTTAAAAAGGTTTGAAATTGAAATGAAATATATTACATCTTTTTCACATAGCTTAATGCTACATGTTAGCTTGGTTAAAATGTGCTGTGGTGCAGAACATCTCATGCAGAGCATTTGCGCGAAAGTGTGATATCTATTTTTGGCCCAGTATGCTCAGGGTGAGTCCTTTAAATTGGCACGGAGGCTGCATGAAAACCACCTTTTTTTTTTTGTGAGACATGGTTCAAAATAGTTGTAATTCTTTGCACCTATTTTTATCTAAGTAGTACACAGAGCCTGTAACAGATCTGAAATAACTACCCTGAGAATTTTACACTGAGTTAGAGTGTATTCATCTGGCAGACATTTTTAACCAAAGTGACTTATACTCAAAATACAGACCTGAAGCGGCTGATGGGAGCAATTTGTGCATATGTTCCTTATATATTCTGCAATCAAGGGTTTGTGATAACTGGCAATGAGTGTTTCACATTGCTGTGGAGGAATTTTGGCCCACTCTTCCTTGCAGAATTGTTTTTTAAGCACGAACACTTGTTTAGTGACAACTCAATTGGATTTCAGTCCAGTCCAAGTGACTAGGACACTTCAAAAGCTTTAATTTTTTTTTTTTTGAGCAATTCAAGAGTGAACTTGCTGGTGTGCTTCAGATCATTGCCCTGCCGCACAACCCAAGTGCGCTTGAGCTTGAGGTCACAAACAGATGGCTGGACATTCTCCTTCAGGATTTTCCGTTAGAGTGCAGAATTGATGGTTCCATCAGTCGTCCAGCAAGTCGTTCAGGTCCTAAAGCTGAACATTTATTTTTTTCCCAGTCTCCTTCTAATTGTTGAATCCTGAACACTGAACTTAACTGAGGCAAGTGAGGCCTGTAGTTCTTTAGATGTTGTTCTGGGTTCTTCGTTGTGCTCTAGGAATCATTTTGGTTGTCTGGCCACTCCTGGGAAGGTTCACCACTGTTGCAAGTTTTCTCCTTGGAAATAGCTTTGTAACCCTTTCCAGGCTGATACATGCCAATTACTATGTTTCTCATATGTTCTTGAATTTCTTTAGGTTGTGAAGCTGTTTTAGATCTTTCAGCATGCTTCACTTTTGTTCATGATTTGGCAAGAGAGCAGTTGCTTTTCCACAAGGGCAAGATCATTTAAAAACACTGTAAAAAAAAAAAAAAAAAAAACATACATTTTAGGTAAAAAAAAAAAAAAAAAAAAACGCCAGCTGTGGTTGCCAGAAGTTTACCATAAAAATATGGCAGCAATGTTTTTAGGTTGAACTGGATCACACTCATTTACAGGTTTTAATTATTTTATGTAGTTTTTTACCCTGGCCAGGAATCAAACCCAGACCTTTACCCAGTGCAAGGCACGAGTGCTAACCACTACACTACTGCGCTTGCTATGCAACTGTTGTCGTTGTTGGAGTGCAAGTCGTGCGGGGGACGCGGGTAAACCAAGGAAGTCCAACAACGACAGCAACTGTGTAGCAAGCACAGTAGTGTAGTGGTTAGTACTGGTGCTTTGCACTACGAGGCTCTGTGTTCGATTCCTGGTCAGGCTTAAAAAAAAAAAAAAAACAGTTAACATCCATGAAGTGTAAATTATAATGAGCACAACCAGAGATGTTGCTACTGTGTATATTTAAATATATATGTGTGTATCACTTCCTGATAATGACATAGTGAATGTGTTCTTATCCCTTACTTCCAGATTTCCATAGCAACAGTGTAAACTTTACACCACTAGTGGTCATGTGGCAGTGTCTGTGTGCATGTGTGTGTGATCTCGGGTAACCCTGTTGCTATGACAACGCTGGGTGTGGCCTGCTGTCCGAGCGACTATGACGGAAGTTCGGTGGAGAGGCGGTGCAGAGGAGCCCTACAAACTCGAGAAACATTCCACAGCGACGGCTATGCCTTACTTACACACATACACAGTAAAGCTGATTGATCAGTTTGAGTTAATGATGAATGAGGTGACAAATTCAACACTTAGTTATTCTTACCTTGCAGATGTCACCCTGCAGTGTTAACTGCTTTGAAAACAGTGTAAATGTTTTGCATGGTGACTCATACGGGAAAGCAGAAAGATTAGAATACAAAAAGCTGCCTGACTGGTCGAAAGGAAAACTATGGAAAAATGTGATCAAAAGGGTCAAAAATGGCTCGCATAAAGTGAAGCACACAGTATGTGAATGAATGGGCAGGCCTAAAGTGTTTGCCTTAAGTATCGCCTGAAATGTCTTGAGGTTGTAGTAAAAAGGTAAGACCCATTGTGTGGGCGTGAGTCTTACCATGTGTGTTTGGGATACAGAGGGTAAAAATTTACAGGCTAACAAAACACGCTGTGCATCTGGAACTATTTAACCAAACAACAGAGAGTATTGAAAGTAATAAGCAATTTAAACTGTTCTTAAAATTTGCAGAAATGCTTCACCTAAAATGCCCTCCTTCCTAGATTAGTCATGCCAATACGTTGTTTCAGAGTGCCACAGTCACAAGTTGTGTGGCTTTACTGCTCAGCTCCAAATGAGGAAGGATGTGGGATTAGATCTGATCTAGTCTGATATGACTCATATCCAAAGTATTTGTCTTCAACACTGATCCAAACAGAAGCATGCTTCATTTGGATGTGGTCATAACATCCACCAATCTGAAAAAATAATCAAGACATGATAAACCATCTTCCTTGAGGAGACACTTATAGTGGCAATAAATACACTTTCACAAATGACTTACATTTAGCGCCTATGACACTAACCAACGTGTTATGAGTCTAAGACAGACAGAAATAAGAAGCTACAGTAGGCTAGCATGGATTTGATTTTGTGAGTGTGATTCACGCTGAGAGTGATCCACACACCACTGCAAAGCTATGGAGGTGTGTTAGCTACACATACTGTAATGACACAAAAATATTGGCACGGTTGGGAGGGATACAAAAATCATTTGTACGCAAAAAAATCCTCGATATGTTTGTGCCCCGTCCACAAGATAAGATAAGAATGTCAAATATTCCCATTCAGACACACCTCTTTTAAGATGGAAAGAATAATAAATCAAACACTCTTGATACGACTTTAAAAGTGTTATGTAATATGCATACAAAAAGATGACTTCAATCAATGTGGAAATAATGTGAAAGTAATGGGTTTCTAATTTTCTGTGGACGGGTCATGAAAAAAAAATTATTATTATTAGTAGTAGTAGTAGTAAATATAGCAATACATAAAAATAAAAAAAAAGAACAAAGTGGTGAACCTTTAAGTCTTTTCATGACTTCTGTCCTAATTCAATCCTGGTTGCTAATAGTGATCCTTTTAAAACATTCATGTTTCTTCAAGTGAATTAATTTGTGGAAGTCGCTATTGTCTACGTTTTAAGGAACAATTGGATCGTGTTCAAATTGGATCAAGAAATGAGAGAATCTGATTTTTATTAGTGCAGGTTCCTGTTTGAGACACAAAGGCCGGGATTCTGCCATGAAACAGAGGAAAGAACAGTCTTATAAAAACCTTTACTCAGTATGAAAGTATGATTTCATTTATAATCTATAGATATAATCGTGCGTTCGTAGTTATCAAGAACCAATAAAGAGTACCAGTGAGAAGAACTTGCACTGTACACAAGTGGAGTCTGGGTCTTAGGAAGTTAAAGACATCAGAAATCACATGGTGAAAGTGCGTGATTAGGAAGCATGAACTGGCGTAATATAGAAAAATACATGATGATTACATGAGACAGTGATATTGCGTTATTTAACAACCACAGCACTGTTGGTTTGAAAACGAAATTAATTATAATTACTTCATTTGTGTTTCATTAAGCTGTATAACAGGAAAATGTTGCCTTAAAAAACTGACAAACATTTATATAAACTGTCAGTTTGACTGATTAATTCTTTTAGCAATGTGGTATGTTTAAATGAGCTCACTCATTTTCTATAAAGCTTGTCCTGTACACTGGAGCCTGGCCTAGAGCCTATCCCAGGGGACTCCCCCGGGACTCGGTGTACAAGGCGGGACACACCCTGGATGAGGTGCCAGTTCATCGCATGGCCCAATTATGCACACACTCACACACACTACGGGTAATTTGGAAATGCCAATTAGTTAAATCTGCATGTCATTGAATTGTGGGAGGAAACCAGAGGAAACACACAAGTATGGGGAAAACGCCACACTCACAGACCCGAAGCGGGACTTCGACCCTCGAACCTTGGGACCCCAGTGCTAACCAATACACCTTTAAAACCAAAATGTACTGTATATTGTGATAATATTGCAAATTGAGATACGGCTTTAGGCAATTACACCATGAAATGTGCAATAAGGTGTAATAAAATAAATACTTTTTAAGGTTATGCTTTAAAATTTATGAAAGGCTCCAGTCAAAATTCATTCAGAGATTTTATGTGACTTTATATAAAGAGAAAATTGCCCTTTTGTCCTTTTCATGCACATTTATAACACTTCAAGCCCATTTATAACACTTCCAGCACACTATAACACTGAGTACGGTACTGTGGAAGGTGGAACTATTTGCTTCATAGTAACATTTTAAATGCAAATTTGACTAACTAGTTTGTGTACATTAAAAATACATTCGTCTGCTCAGGATAAAATACATTCGTCTGCTCAGGATACGTGTTTCATAAACAAAGTTTTAGAAAAAACTTTAGACCTTTTGCTCTTTTTCTTCTTTTTTTCTTAAATAAATACTTAAAAGAGGATTTGTAAAAGGTCATTAAAAATAACTTTGATTCAATTTCGCAGCATTTTACCTACGTCTTACATTAATCCTTTAGTATTGCATAACGAAACATTTAAGAAAGGCCTATAAATGTGTTATTAAGGCCCAATATCAAATGAAGCGTTTCATGAAGAGTAGCATCAAAATGTACTTATTTGTGGTTACATTGTCTTTGCCTATAGGGTTAATCTGCATAACAGTTCACTTTACATTCTGGTGATCAAGCAACAGGTAATGCAAGTAACGCAGGCATTGCAGTATCTGTGCAGAGGGGGTGTGATTTAAATTTGAGGAAGACACTAAAATCTGATCCAAACTGAGAAAGCTAAGAATAATTCCCAACATGCTGTAGCCTTATAGTCATTCCTCCCTTGCTCCATTAAAATCTTAATCAAAATGATAACTACATCTCCCACGCCACTAACATTTGACAAACAACCCAAGCAATGATGTAATGCTTCAGCTATAATATTAATGCTTTGCAACGTTAAATGTATCTTTTAGCAACTATTTCCAAAAAGTATGTGTCTGCATTATTTGCAAAACCAAATACGTAAAAAACATGAAACCAATTGTTATATGTTTAACCATTGAAACAGGCTGAGCATAAACCCATGAATTCATTATAAATCCAAAAGGCACATTTTGAGTTCTTAGGCTTTCTATTAACAGAGTTCCAAATAAACAGGTAAAATATGTGCTGCAGGTAATGCCAAAACAAAGGCTCCTTTCTAAACAGATTCATATGTCATGTTGAACAAATATGTTGTCATATGATTTTCAGTGCCAAGAGCTACAAAGCAGTCTGTCTGTGCACAAGCTTTCAAAGACTTCTCATACCATATTTGAATAGGCAAAAAGTTTTAAAGCCATTTTGAGGTGAGGTGATCATTTGAATATCCTAGGGCTGGAGCATGTACAGCATTGCAGAGCAGCGGGAAGATGTGGGACGTCTGGTCCGGTATGTTCCACTGAACTTTTATGTACTTGATCAAAAGTAAGAGTGAAATAATCATCTTTCATTATAGATGTGTAGTTTATTCTTCACAATAATTATATATCTGAATAGCTAAGTAATTTGATATGAGTTGCATCCTGTTATTTATGGCAAGTTTTTGTCTTGCAACACAACTTTTTGTCACAGAAACTAATCTAAGATATTGGTCAAGAAGAATAGTAGAGAGGGTGGGGATGTTGGGTTAGGCAATATGCAGCTCAATACCCAGGTAATGATTAGAAGAAGAATGCAGGGAGAGGGGTGTAGAGTTTCAGCCACACCTCCTCTATACGGGACACCTAAGACCACTAGCCAATCAGAGCTATCCACTGGCTCCTCCCAGCCCTGCGCTACTATACTAAGAGGGCCAGAGTCTGCTTTTCTGCCTCATCTGCTCGAGTTTCTCTAGAACAGCAGACAAGCTTCCTCTTTGGCTCTCTTCCTTGCTCTCGCTTTTATTATCCGGCACTTCAGGGCAGAAGTTCTGTAGGCACAATGTCATTCCAGAAGAAAACAACCTACACTGTGAAGTCTTCCTCCTCTGCTGCTGCACCACGCAGCTTCAGCAGTCTCTCCTACTCAGGCCCCAGCATGGGCCGTCAGAGTTACACAGCACGCAGCTCCTATGGAGGAGTCAGGAGCGGCTTGGGAGGTGGGAACTACATCAGCAGCTCCACAGCCTATGGCGGTGGCATGGGTCTCGGTATGGGTATGGGTATGGGTATGGGCGGTCTCGGCGGTGGGGCTGTGGCACCCATCACAGCAGTGACAGTGAACAAGAGTCTCCTGGCCCCTCTGAACCTGGAGATCGACCCTAACATCCAGCATGTCCGAACACAGGAGAAAGAGCAGATCAAGTCCCTCAACAACCGCTTTGCTTCCTTCATCGATAAGGTGAGTGACTGCAGCATTTCCATGTCTGTCTTTGTTGGCTGAATGAGTAATGATCAGGAAAATGTTGTGAAATAAAGCATATGTCATTCTGACCTTCTTGTAAGTATCATACAGGCATGAATCAGTATTAAGAGTAAGAATTAAATTCCTGAATGAACTGATGAAGCTTAAACAATAGTAAAAAAAAAAAAAGAGAGAGAGAGACTCTTAGTGATTCTAATTTGCTCTGGGGAAAAACAACAAAAAAAAAAAAACTTTTCAACAAGTTTCTGAGTCATACTAAGTATAATATATAACTAAATTCTGATAATAAAAAAAAGAAAGTTTTTAATTGCACTAAATGTATGTATTCTAATGAAAATACATATTGTCAGAAGTAACTGCTTCCTACTTTGATGTTTGTAATAATGTCCTTGCCTCAGAGGAGACAGTGGTGTTGGGAGGGGAACTGGGTGTGTCACTGGTCAGAATGAAATGGATTTACCTTTGCAGCAGACTTGCCTTTGGGGTGTAGCTCAACGTTCCCACCATAAGACAAAGAAACTTTGAAACTTTGTATCTACAATACACTTTGTTACACCCGTATTTTTAATATAGTCTCGGCAGTTTGCAATATTTGTTCATAATAATGTCCTTATAACTTAGTTTACATCTTCATCCGAGAACTTTTGTGCCATTTGACAAAAAGGCTATTGTCACATGAACCTACAGGACCTGCTCTACAGTGTTAATATTTAATCAGAGAGGCGGTGTCATGTTCTTGCAAACACCCAACACATTACATAACTAGCCCTCTAGGGGCACTGATGAAAAGAAATAATCTGTTTTTAATTATTTCATCTAGAAATGTTTTTTTTTTTTTTCTTTATCTTATAAATTACAATCTGTTTAGTACTGGACCAACATTTTTGGGAGTGTCAGTGCTGACGAAAAAAAAAAAACTTCACATAAATAAAAAACAACATGAATTCATTCATTCTTGCGGAAGACATATCTGAGACTTGATCTCATAGTCTTTCTTGTGCTGTGTCCAAAGTTTCAAAAGTTTCCAGCAAATAGCACCAACCTCATCATTTTTTCCATGCACCTTTAACAATACCTCCTCCCCCTAAAAAAACACAGACAGGAAAAATGGGGAGGTGGGCATAGCTTTTGTGAACTCACCCACTCCCTCCTTTTGGTTTTCAATTAGGATGTGTGTCACCGTTTCCTTGGAAAAAAACACTTCTATCCTGCACACAGTAACTCATTCCATACAACACTGGGCCAACAGGGTTCCCGTGATTCTCACATGGAAGCCTTTTGGCATTTGGTTGTTTCTTGGTGCATTAAATGTCGGTTTGGCCGAGAAACTATAGCGCCATTCATTTACTGACTGTAACTGCGGTCTGGGCACAGCGCCCTTTGAAGTGTTGAATATGGTATTGATTTGTGCTCAGAGCTGAAACAATAACTTCTTTCTCCTTTTCTTCACTTAGGTACGCTTCTTGGAGCAGCAGAACAAGATGCTGGAGACCAAATGGAGCCTCCTCCAGGAGCAGACCACCACCCGGTCCAACATTGACGCCATGTTCGAGGCCTACATTGCCAACCTGCGCAGACAGCTTGACAGTCTGGGCAACGACAAGATAAAGCTGGAAGCTGACCTGCACAACATGCAAGGCCTGGTTGAGGACTTCAAGAATAAGTTAGTATTTGGTTCACTTCCATGTCACTTTTCCTGGACTCTTTCCACTGTTGGATTATGGTGAATGGATGGAACCCAAGTTTAGTAAAAGCAGGCTTTTGTGGAACACTTAAGTGTTTCAGGATGACTAGGTCTCAATAGATTACAAAACCATGTGTCCCTCATAAACCTTGCAAAAAAGAAAAGAAATTTAGTCTCTACTGCTCAAGATATGTGGACATACTGGTTATTTTTAGTTTAGTATTTTTCTAACATCACCAAGTCCCAAATAACATTGAAGTCAACAGCTGCGCCAAAGATAACGGAACAAAAATGACCTCCCACCACTCCGCAACTCCAGACAAAACTGATGGGTTCCAGAAGTTCCGACATGAAGAGTTTTGACACAGATGTTGACTTAAGACATGGGGCGTTCAATAAAACACTGGTTCCCTCTAGTGTACACACAAATTATTGTTCTTAGGAAATAATAGTTATCCAGATCTATTTAATATGTGCGTATCTCAATACAATCAGAAAAAGTTGGACGTTCGTGTGCTTTCTGACATGCTTATGATGTAATTATTTTTTTTTTAGGTATGAAGATGAGATCAACAAGCGTACAGAGGCTGAGAATGACTTTGTCCTCATCAAAAAGGTCAGTGCAGATGGCTTTCGCATAACAACTGAATTTTATTATTATTTTTTTTAAACACACAAGACTGATAGAACGTAATACTAATATTGCATCTAAAATTATATGATTGTGGTTTCAAGGATGTGGACGAGGCCTATATGAATAAGGTCGAGCTTGAAGCTAAGCTGGAGAGCCTTACAGATGAAATCAACTTCCTTAGACAGATCTATGACGAGGTAAACCTGCAAATGACATGTTTTTCAGTATTTTCTTATTTAAAAAAATTTGCTGTTTTATGAAATAATCATTCATTATGTTTTTTTTTCTTTTTTTGCTTTGTAGGAGATCCGTGAGCTTCAGTCTCAGATCAAGGACACCTCAGTGGTGGTGGAGATGGACAACAGCAGGAAACTGGACATGGATGCTATCGTGGGTGAGGTTCGTGCTCAGTATGAGGACATCGCCAACCGCAGCCGTGCTGAGGCCGAAACATGGTACAAGTCTAAGGTATGGTATAGCTCTGTAGACAGACTGACTTAAATGAGTCTCACTACATACGTTTGCATATCCTACTAAACATTCATGGAAAATATTTGAACAATTTTACCTTTCTTTTTTTGTCTTAGTATGAGGAAATGCAGACATCTGCCAGCAGGTATGGAGATGACCTCCGATCAACCAAGACAGAGATCTCTGATCTTAACCGCATGATCCAAAGGCTGCAGTCTGAGATCGATGCTGTGAAGGGACAGGTAAGAATTAAACAACAAAACTGGTACAAGTGCTAGATCTCCACTGACATGCTAAGGAAAGGAATGCTATCAGGAAAAAAAAAGTTCACCTACTGTAAGGTTTATCATTGACATTCGTTTTATAGAGAGCTAACCTGGAGAATCAGATAGCTGAGGCTGAGGAGCGTGGAGAGATGGCAGTGAGGGATGCAAAGGCTCGTATCAAGGATCTGGAAGATGCACTGCAGAGAGCCAAGCAAGACATGGCACGCCAGATCAGAGAATATCAAGACCTGATGAATGTCAAACTGGCACTGGACATTGAGATCGCCACATACAGGAAACTCCTGGAAGGAGAGGAGGACAGGTGAGTTCATTCTATTGCAAGATATTTTTTTTCAGCAAGTTGGATGTTTTTACCTGATACTAGTTACGAGATTCTAACGATTTTTCTTCCTTTCCCAACAGACTTGCCAGTGGAATCAAGTCCATTAACATCTCAAAACAAAGCAGTAGGTTTTCAGTTTTCATTTTATTAGAATAAAGCCCGATATGCAGTATTCTGTTCATCCCCATATTTATTTGTTTATTTGTTTGCATCCCTGTAGCAGGCTACAGCTCCTTCCCTATGGAGAGTGCTAGCAGTGGCTACAGCAGCTACTCCAGTGGTTACTCTAGCGGTTACTCCACTGGTTACGGTGGTGGCTTTGGCGACAGCAGCTCAACCCAGAGTAAGAAGAACATCGTCATCAAGATGATTGAAACCAAGGATGGCCGAGTCGTTTCTGAATCTTCCGAGATTGTCCAAGATTGAGCGGAGAGTGCAAATTCTACTTTTCCCCTTTAACCTTATCTCCACCTACCCATTCCTTATCAGTCCTCTAAAAGCTTAACATAGCTATTTGAAGTAACTAGCTGCAGAAGGGTGCAACAAAAAAACAGGTTATAAATCAATAAATTCCTAACTTTGACAAAAGGTTTGAAGAGACCAAACAACATCAACTCACATTGTGCCTTAGGCTTCTTTCTGCATAGTGCACTAAAAAAATACTCTAAGTCTGCTCACTTAAGATATACCCTCTTGCACAGCATGTTCTCCAGTCTCTCCAGATAGAGAATTCGAGACCTGCCACTAACATGAGCCATTCCTGTTACTGTAGTCATTGCAGTGTGACAGTAGTCAGGTTTGATTATGAAGGGTTCATATTGTGATGAAGGCAATCATGCTTGTGGCAGATCCATGTTATGTGCCTGCTCTTTAGAAAATGTCTTCCCCTGTGTATTCTGTCAGATGCAAAAGAAAGTCCACAGAGTCCACCTGAAGGTGCTGTTTTGCTACAAACAATAAAGTGTTTACCTAAAAAAATTAACATCATGTCATTATTTCCTGTTTTACTGATTGTGGAGTATGGATTTACTCAATCCTTAGATCTCGCACTCTAAACACAAAATATGTTAATAGACAATAAATCACCAGGCAGCACGAGTGTTCCTTCAGAGGAGAGTCTTGATGTCACGGTCAATAGTTAGAACTTCTGAACTAATATGACTATAATATTACAGGTATTAAAATAAACAATACAATGCACGAAATAAATCTTAATGCAGACTAAATGAATGAAATAATAATTAGAACTATTCTACATAAAAGATCCATGTGTTTATCCATGAAAAACACTGAGACTAATTAACTCAACAATCAACAATTGCTTGTTGCTTTGGTAACATTAAGTATCTTGTCTTAATGTTACACACCTCTGTGAAGAATAAAACCAAAAAATAAAGAAATCGATTGATACACTGCAATGGATGAACCAATTACTTTAATTAGAATTGTAGTAAGTGTAAAAATCTAAATATTAGCCATAACTACCTATTCTCAATGAAACTTGTTCAACCCTCGTCTAGATTCAATCATAAGCAAATTATGTAAAAAAAAACAACAACCCAACAACAACTAAAAAAAAAACAAGAAATAAACTAGCCATGTTGCATAAAAGTGAATTTCCAACTTTCCAACAGAAATAAACATGTTTACAGCTTGGTACAAAACCTTTTTTTTTAAACAAAAAATAATAATAATAAAATGTCTCAATAGCTAGAATTCCCATTCATGACAAGTGTACAGGGAGTGAATTTTATGTACCTCAATTAAAATTATATTAAGTCATAAAGTCATTAAGTCATATGCACAATATAGGGTTGTGGCCAATCGTAACCGCCAAAGTGTCAATCCGCTAGCTGTCTGCTATGCATCACTTTAGCTAACCAGCTAACTGGAATCATTGTAGTTTAACTTACCACAAGAAATGTAAGGATCGACACTGGATGACATGTAGGGTATGAATAATGGAGTTCAACAAATGCATTAGCATATAAATTACCGTTAGCCAGCATAGAACTTTAGCGACGCTAAAGCTAAGCTTGCTAGCTTGTTATTTATAACTGAGTTAAGTATGTGTGTTCCAACCATGGTTGTCAGCTCTAAACAGATACTAGCAAGAAATCATTCTTCTGTTTCATCCCTGCAAATCCACCAACGCCAAAAATGTTGAAACATTTTTGTTCAGTAAGGTGCTGAAGAAACATAACAGCCACACACAGCTTCTTTATATTGTGATGTAAAGGCTGAAGCTACCAGTTCCCCCAGGTGGTCTATTGATCTTAGCTGTGTGGCAAGCAATATACAGCCACTCACAAAAGTGAGTACACCCCTCTAATGTCAGCAAACATTTTCGTATATCTTTAGTATATCAATTAATTTTGGGAGAAGGAGACCCTAAATTTCAAAGGGTCGCTTGTCAGATTTTTATAAGCAACCATATAAAAAATAAAAATAAAAAAAAAACAAGCCCAAAAACGGTGATCTGTTTTTTCAAACAACTTCAAAGAAAAAGAAGCCCAAAGTCGCAAATTATAAGCGGAATTGGCATCCATAGTTGCAACCAACAGCCACTGTATGTACCTCAAAGTATGCTCAATCCTGTGTGTGTGTGTGTGTGTGTGTGTGTGTGTGTGTGTGTGTGTGTGTGTACAGTCGTGGCCAAAAGTTTTGAGAATTACATAAATATTGGAAATTGGAAAAGTTGCTGCTTAAGTTTTTATAATAGCAATTTGCATATACTCCAGAATGTTATGAAGAGTGATCAGATGAATTGCATAGTTCTTCTTTGCCATGAAAATTAACTTAATCCCCAAAAAAAAATTTCCACTGCATTTCATTGCTGTCATTAAAGGACCTGCTGAGATCATTTCAGTAATTGTCTTGTTAACTCAGGTGAGAATGTTGAAGAGCACAAGGCTAGAGATCATTATGTCAGGCTGATTGGGTTAGAATGGCAGACTTGACATGTTAAAAGGAGGGTGATGCTTGAAATCATTGTTCTTTCATTGTTAACCATGGTGACCTGCAAAGAAACGCGTGCAGCCATCATTGCGTTGCATAAAACTGGCTTCACAGGCAAGGACATTGTGGCTACTAAGATTGTACCTAAATCAACAATTTATATGATCATCAAGAACTTCAAGGAAAGAGGTTCAGGGTGTCCAAGAAAGTCTAGCAAGCGCCAGGATCGTCTCCTAAAGAGGATTCAGCTGCGGGATCGGAGTGCCACCAGTGCAGAACTTGCTCAGGAATAGCAGCAGGCAGGTGTGAGCGCATCTGCACGCACAGTGAGGCCAAGACTTTTGGAAGATGGCCTGGTGTCAAGAAGGACAGCAAAGAAGCCACTTCTCTCCAAAACATCAGGGACAGATTGATCATCTGCAAAAAGTATGGCGAATGGACTGCTGAGGACTGGGGCAAAGTCATATTCTCGGATGAAGCCTCTTCACGATTGTTTGGGGCATCTGGAAAAAGGCTTGTCCGGAGAAGAAAAGGTGAGCGCTACCATCAGTCCTGTGTCATGCCAACAGTAAAGCATCCCGAGACCATTCATGTGTGGGGTTGCTTCTCATCCAAGGGAGTCGGCTCATTCACAATTTTGCCCAAAAACACAGCCATGAATAAAGAATGGTACCAAAACACCTTCCAACAGCAAATTCTTCCAACAATTCAACAACAGTTTGGTGAAGAACAATGCATTTTCCAGCACGATGGAGCACCGTGCCATAAGGCAAAAGTGATAACTAAGTGGCTCGGGGACCAAAACGTTGAAATTTTGGGTCCATGGCCTGGAAACTCCCCAGATCTTAATCCCATTGAGAACTTGTGGTCAATCCTCAAGAGGCGGGTGGACAAACAAAATCCCACTAATTCTGATAAACTCCAAGAAGTGATTATGAAAGAATGGGTTGCTATCAGTCAGGATTTGGCCCAGAAGTTGATCGAGAGCAGCCCAGTCAAATTGCAGAGGTCCTGAAAAAGAAGGGCCAACATTGCAAATACTGACGCTTTGCATAAATGTCATGTAATTGTCGACAAAAGCCTTTGTCGACAATTACATGATGAAGTATGAAGTGCTTGTAATTATATTTCAGTACATCACAGAAACAACTGAAACAAAGATCTGAAACAAAGATCTAAAAGCAGTTTAGCAGCAAACTTTGTGAAAACTAATATTTGTGTCATTGTCAAAACTTTTGGCCATGACTATATATATAGTATATACAGTATTTACAGTATATGTGTGTGTGTTTGTGTGTGTGTGTGTGTGTGTGTGTGTGTGTGTGTGTGCATTTTAGGGCCACAAGAGGGCAGGAGCTCTCTTTGCAATGTGTTCATCATTCACACAACACAATGAATTACAGGCAATATCTCTAAATATATCAATAAATATGTCAGCACCATCAGAATGAACTTGCCACAAGTCCTTGTGTCATTTTTTGAACAAAATAGCCACAGTGTGACTTCTTGTCAGTAAAACAGTGGCTCACTGCAAATACTTTAAGTATTTTCTGAGACAGGACTGTTTTTACAGCAAAAAGGACAAAGATATAGAAATGTAAACAGGATAAGCACTCCTTAGGTAGAAAAAAAATAAGCTTGACATATTATGACAACGAGTTAAACCATTCTGCATGTAATGATACAGTAAAGTAATACCTTTATTTTGGGGAGGGAGACTATTGAACAAAGAACCAGCACATTATACATTTTAATCAACATGACTCAAACAGCTGATAATGATGTAAATAGAATACAATTGTACACAATGATTTGCATGAATATATGAAAGCATTTGTGATTTGTTTAAAAGATAAAGAAATTGCCTTAACGATGTGCACGAGTGACAAGTTTTTATTTATTTATTTATTTGTTTGTTTGTTTGTTTATTTATTTTTAAATTTGTCTTCTGATTTGAGAAATGAACCAAAATGATTGAGGAAAAACTGTAAAACTCACGTGAAACATATTCACCCAATTTATATAAAAAATAAATTATATACAGAAAACATATTCGATACTACAAGTTCTATTTTATTCCATATTTATTTCATTCTAATAGATTATATTCTCTCTCTCTCTCTCTCTCACACACACACACACACAGACACACACACACACACACACACACACACACACACACACACACACACACACGTTATACCCCAACCTCCACATTCCTCCTTACTTCTAAAAAGAATTACCTGGCCAATAATTTCAGTTTACTGTTAAAATAGACAAATCACTCAGTTGTAAACTGCTTTCTGTTCTGTGTAGTTCACTGTTTTTTGATGTAAGCAATTGGCTAACGAAATTACTGTGTGGCAAATATTGTAAGTGTACTATACAATTGCAATGATACCTCCATACCAGCAGGGGTGCTCCTTCCCTAAGTTTTGAAATGCTACACATTTCTTGTTTGTTACTCCTTATTGAGCTCCTTATTGAAGCTCCTTATTGAAGCTATGTTGTGAGAGCTTGCTGATATTTAGATTACATGAATATTAAGATTTTGTTCCTTGCTTGCTGTTGATGGCCCTGATCCTGACATTTAACTTAACAACATTTAACCCTTTGTTCTTAGATTCTCTGTGACTATGGCCTGCCTGTGTTTGTGCATATATATATATAAAATATATATATTTTTTTTTAAATAGTTAAATAAATCTCCAGCCCATAGAACCAAACAACTAACTGAATTTGAAATGTTAAAATAAGTCGTAAAACATCACATTCTGTCATTTCTATAAAACACCACATTCTGTGGTAGGTGACACATCCATTCATTTTAAAGCTCATGTTAGCATTTGTACCAACTCTTACACCGAACCTTTCCATGAAGTTTATCTCAAAATAATTTTCTGGTTATATTAATCCTTCCTAAAGAACAGGATTTTGTGTGAGTGAAACACATGAAGGATTTGAAAAGCAACACACTGTCCTGTAATAAAAGCAAGCCAAAGTCAGGGGGTATTACTATACTCAGGGCTGTTCCTGAACCTGGCAGCCTTCTTGGACCGACAGAAGACAGAAGTTGCACACCACTAGGGGGCTGCCTGCAAAAATCAGAATCCTAGTGGGCTCACCATGCCTTAAGGCCAGTCATTATTATTCTTATATTCGGACTTGGAAATGGCACTAAGGATGTCCTGCATCCAATGGCTGGGTTTGAGCATTAGTCTGGATTCAAAGCCCGGCCTTCTGTATGGACGGCACACTACTAAAAATGAATGAAAGAGAATGAATGAAATGATATATTTATTGCCATAACAGAGACAAGGAATAAGCCAATATTAACCTTATGTCCACATTATGTGCATAGAAAGAAAAAAAAAAATCAAAGACATTTCTGCCAAGTGCACCATTTAGATTTTAAAGACTAAGACAGGAACTCCTCGAAATGTGTCTCACTGCAGCGTGCCTGACCACACCTCTCGGCAATGTAGTCAGTATTACTCAGTCTTTTTTTCCCCATTTTTCATTTCTTTATTGTACTGTATATCGTTGCCAGGGTTGGTAGTACTGATGGTCATGAAAAATACTGAACTTTTTCCTGCCACACCCACACTTGCCAAAGCCACATTATTATGGCAGCATTATAATTATATTTGTGCTCAATTCTTTAAACAATGAATTTATTGTTGTGGACAAAAAGATTTATTTTGAGAATCCAGAAGACCCTCAGAGAACAGCATTTTAGACTATTTTGAATTCAGTAGGGGTTAATCTGTATGTAGTAGGACTTACTCATACTGCTGTATGATCCACTACTAACATTCATCTCATACTTTACAATATAAATGGCTATACAGAACTTATATAGCTTATGTAAAGTTTTAACCCATCATTCCTAATAACTTAAATATAATAGTGAAGTAGTTACTGTACACTGTTTCGTTGTATGTATTGTAAGAAAAATCTGACGTTTTAGAAAGAAATCTTCATTTCCATCTTCATCTCATAGAAAGTGATGTTCCTTTAGATGCCAAATGGTACAGTATATTCTCCATATATTTCCTGAATTCCTTTTGGTAAATGGAAAGGATAAAAGACTCATTAATTTCAGTTTGTTGCAAGCCAAGTATGTTATTGCCTCAAAATGGAACGACATTCAAGGATCTAATCGAGTTAGATAGAACAGAGAAATGTCTTGTAACCTGGCTTTGGAAAGACTAACTTATCTCACCAAAGAGAGAAATTTTTACAAGATCTGGAAACACTTATAGACTGCCTTTTACTGACAGTAATTAGTCTGTTTCATTCTGCTTTGTGAGTCTAATTTCACTAATTGCTTGACCCTATTATTCTATTCTCCTCAGAATGTTAGAAAATGGAAAAGGTACAGCCCTTTCCTGGCTCAGGTTTTTCAGTAGTTTTCAATTTTTTTTAATGACTATTCTTAAATGAAATACATACTTTAAATGAATTTGGAGTCACACAAGGGCCCATTTTATTACCATTACTTTTGTGTCTATATATTCTTCTTCTGGGCAATATCAATTGTAAAAATAGTTAAACGTTCCATTTGTGGGATGATCTCACCAATATATTCACTGGTGTGATCTCACTGCTGCTCAAACCTGTATGTTTTAGCAAAGCCATGTGAGAGACACCAGCTTAATAAAGTTGAGGAATATGTCAAGAACATTAGAAATTGGTTGTTAATGGTCTTCCTTTTTGCCAAAGGAAATCCATGAGATCTGGATCATTTGAGACAAGAAGCCTTATTGGGCACTCACCAAGAAAGCATCCAGAAGGTCACAAATCGCAGAGGCTTCATTCTCTTTTCATGTTGTTGTAGCCACTTTTAGCCACTCCTCTGACAATCTCTGCATCACTCCATCCAACACAAAACCTCATCATTATGAGCCTGGAATTTCCTCTACGTTCCTTACTCTCACAATGATCTGTGTTACTGGAACACCAAGAAATCACATTTCCAACAGAATGCTCATGGGTGGCATATAATCATAATTTTTGATTGTTGTCACTCAGCCAGGGAAGTGGCTAGACATTTGCTAGAGCTACTTTTAGATTCACGTTCCACATATGGTTACATCTGATAGCTGGGACTATGTAGCCCTGGATGATGCCTTTCTTTATGGACTATCTTTAATTTCTAAAATATTGGAAAAAGTAGTTTCGATACAGGTTCATACTCACCTCAGTGACAATAACCTTTTTTAATCTTTTCAGTCTGGATTCCGTACCAAACATAATACAGAAACTGCTCTTGTGAAGATTACCAATGATCTCTTAATGGCTGCTGATGCTGGACAATTAACAATCCTTGTAATGCTAGTTTTGAGTGCAGCTTTTGACACTATATTCAATTAAATAGTTTAGCTTCACTGACATCTCTCTCACCTGGTTCACTTCATACCTCTCTGACAGTGCTCAGTTTTGCAATTACAAAAATTCCATTCTCAGCCTCTCCCAGTCAGCTATGGTGTTCTCCAAGGCTCTTTCCTTGGCCCCCTTATGTTCCTCATCTATCTCCTCCCTCTTGTTCACAGCTTTAGAAAATTCAGTATCATTCCATTGTTATGATACACAGCTTCATAGTTCCACAAGTTCCACCCTCCTGTCTCACCAATTGCTTAAAAGAAATAAACAAATAAACACTTGGTTTTCCTCCAATTTTCTCAACCTTAACAGCAATAAGACAGAGGTCCTCTTCATAGGGTCAAAATCCCACATTCATACAGCAATGATGTACAGCACTGGCACGAAATGCTTGATGGTGGCAGCAGCACATGTCCGTTGTTAAGAGACTGGAAGGAGGAAGCAGTTCTATTAACAGAATTGCTACTCTCTCTGTTCCCCTTTTATACTCTCCCGCTATATGCTTGATGGTGATGACCCGCTATCACTTGATGAGTGAGAGAATGGCTGATCACGATCCAACTGTGCAGAGTAGGGAGGATCCATGATGCCAGTGTTTGTCCAAAACAATGTAGATATTTTTAGCGGCTCGCCAGCAGACTGGCATGGAGTAATTCAGGATTCTTTTGAGTGAGGTCAAGGCTCAACGACACAATCCCCCTCAGGTCCAAGCTGGTGTCTTGTAAAGCCATGACAGCCATGATAGCCTTACCTCTTTAAAAATATTTAGGCATTGCCATTCTGCCATCAGTTGAATCTGGAACTAGAAGTTATTGAGAGAGAGAAACGATAGGTTATCCTGACATTACTGTTTTACATGGACCATACGTTGCAATGGGGCATGATCAGCTACCACAGTGAAGTACTGTAGCAGGTGTATAGTACCTAAGGCTTTTAGTCGTACTTGATTAACAAGACTTCTTGTTCTACGAACGCATAGTTTATTTAGGCAGGGCAGTTTTCTACTTACATAGATGATAAGATCTTCCCCGACGGTCCCCAAGCCTGATTGTAATGTATCTTTGTGGACACTGAAAGACAAAATCTGGATTTTGGTGCATAGGTATACTGGTGAGTACAATCTTCCTCAATTAGCTCCTTTGCAACTAAGGTTAACCTGCTGCAGGTGTCCCGGTATGAACGGGGGCCATGTAGAAAGTAAAAAATTTGCAACAAATCTTCTACAGTAGCCTGCCAACACCAGAAAAGCACATGCCAGTTGCTATGTGGTTGGGCACAGATACCAGTTAAAGCCATCTTAACCCCAAGGCCCTCAGAGTATACCCCAGCCTCTGTCTCACATAAATGAAATAAATGCAAAATAATATCAGCATAGAAACCCTCAAGGCTTATCAGTCAACCTCTGTCAAGAAAGTTATCCAGAACTCGTATCATAGCTCAAACACGTTTAATGCATCACATTACCCCCACCCTTCAACAACCGCACTGGCTACCCATCAGATACTATATAGAGTTTAAAATGATCCTCCTCACATTTAAAGCACTTCACAATTTTCTTCAGTAGCAATAGATAGCAATAGATTAGGTAAATTAGGTTCTTCATAGGTGGCATGAATCGTTGTGCTAATATGCCTTAAAAGCTATCCACTTGCAACAAGCACAGATCAATCAAATGTACCAAAGTCAAGAAATGTTATTTCCTATCTTTGGCTAATTTGCATGTCCTATGTATGGTATTCATGCACAGGCTGGACATTTTGCGATCAATCTGTGGACATAATCTTCTATAAATAGCTTATTATAGGAAATGCAACTTAAGATTTATTAGACCAGGTGGTCCTTTTTCTCTCAACTTCAGTTGTCCTGTTTTATAAGTCCAATATAACCACAGATTCCATCTCCAGGCTGCCAGGAGTCAAACCCAATAATCTTCTGTTCTCGTAGCCCCTCTGCCTTATGCTTTCATATGTTGTGCATTCTGAGAAACTGAGTTTCTGCTCACCACAGTTATATTAAATTGTATTAATATAAAGTTACTGTAGCTATTTCTGCTTTGAGGTAATAACACAATCATGCACTCACATTGCAATTAAACACTGCTGTAAAAAAAATGATTAATATAGCTAATATTTCACATTACATAACTATCTTACAATCATCTAATATGAGATTTCACATTCTCTACATATATGCCAGTAAAGCTTGTTGAAAGAATCTAAAGAGTTGACAAACCAGCAGGCAGAGACTTTATCCTGCAAAAGAGCAAGCTGCTGATGACAGGGCAAGATTTATGTTTTGACAAATGTGCTGCTCTTATCTGCTTTCTTATCACACATGCTATATGGCTAACTAAACCTCAAATGTTATTATATAGCCAACAAGTATTATTCTTATTATTAGTATTGAATTAGCACTACATAATCTTACAATGACATTTAGAATAAATCATCCAGTTATGTTGATATGTTAATCTAACATGACACTGAATCAATGCCATGCCATTAGGAATGCAGTGGTTAATTAGTCATGATCTAAGAATTTACAAGTGTATCACTGTCATACCATCTCTCTGCTTGGTTCTGTACATACACAAAGTAATTGGTTGTATGTTTTTTTTCCTATCTATATATGTTTGGCTGTTCAGATGACAATATGCATTCTAAACTCACCGAGTCATAGCAAAGGTTTGAGGTCCTTTGCAAGCACAGGTCTTGCAATTACCTGCACACAGATTTTCATGAGCTTAAATGACCATATGGCCAAAGGGTGTTATTAAGAGTGCCTGTTCTAGCATGCCTCACAGCACATAAAATCTGACATTGGCCATGAAGAATGGAGAAGATGGGGTAGGAGGTGGAGTGAAGTTCATGCCAAAACACATAGGCCCTCTGGGGTTGAAGCTAGCACATATGCTGATATACACCTTTAAAATCATAACTTCATACTGTGGCAAGAAAAATTCTTCTCTTTCAATTTAAGTGAACTGAGGTGTGCTCATGACACAAGAATGCCAACATAGGAAAACATATATATATATAAATCTGATATTGTCTTATGTAATGTTTTTGAAAGGAAGGCTTTTTCAAATGCGTCACCGCGGTAAAAGTTTATTATTATGCAGGGCTGTTTTATGTTGTCATAAAACAGGTTTTAGGTTCATCTTCACTCGGATGCTGCACAATCTTTCTGCACACCATTTTCATCAGATATTCAACAATAAAAACTTTAGCAATACTCACTGAGGGTTAAGAGTTTAAACTCACTTTTTAAAAATGAGTCATTATTGTTGTCATGGTGTTTTCTAATATTAGACCTGGTTTAAATAAATTCTTTGTAAGGCAAAAAACTAAGTAAGTTATAGATCATTAATAAATTGGTAATAACATGTATAATAAAGAAAGGTGAATGAAGCTCAAGAGCAAACATGCAGGTACAAAGATGTGCTGTGTAAAGCAGATCACGTTTCGCTCATTGTGACATTAATATTTGTCTCAGGGGAAAAGCCTTAGAGAACGTAATCATAGATGTCTTAGCTTCCCACAGAGACTTGATGAAATGAAAAGGGTGTGAGTGAATAGTTTTTTAAGTAAATTGTTCTAGCAATTTTCTATTTACCCATCAATGGTGAACTTTCCCAGAGTCTAAGTGATAAACAGGGTGTGTTCACACTCACTTGTAGTTCAGTTCTCTTGGCTTGGACCAGAGCATAAAATGATACGTTCGTTTCGGCTCACAAGTCCGTGTTTGCTTAGTGTTCACACTGGCATTTTCAACATTGCACCAAAAAAACACAACAGCAGGCATGTGTATTATATATGGTGATATCTTTACCCGATGTAATGCAATGTTACACGTTGAGAACAACACAAGCAAAGCTCCAGTTGGCAAATAAAACAGTTATCAATGCGGCTAATGTTTTTATTTTGCAACTAGCTTTTAGAAAGTTGCCACAAAAAAAAATTCATGAATAAATAATGCCAAGTGCTTATCTTTAATCATTTGATAGACTCTCTCGTCTCCTGCATCTGCCTGCCTGTTATGAGAGCACAAGAGCGCATGTGATAATACAGCATGACTGTGTCCAGTAGCAAGAGCACTGATTAAGATAGACATTAGTCAAAAATGGCATTCCATTAAACCATTCACTCATAGTCTATACAGCTTTATCCTGTTTACCCTACCCCAGGAGACTTAGGACATGGACAGGGTGCATGCCAATACATCACAGAGCACACACACTCACACACACACAGACTCCCACGCTCATTCACACGTTATGGGCAATGGGAATTACTTTGTATGACTTTGGACTATGGGAAGAAACCGAGTTACCCGGAGGAAACCAACCAAACACGGGAAGAAAATGCAAACTCCATGCAAACAGACCTGAGGCTGGAATCAAACCTGGACCCTGGGGGTGCAAGGTGACAGTACTAACGACTAAGCCACCATGCCACCTTAACCTGTTCAACTGTCATACAATTGTGAAAGTTTCAGGAGCGCTCTCATTATTGAACACAGTGCTGTTGGGCTACCACTACTTGCGCTACTGCACTGTCCATAGTGAACGTCCTTGGATAATCATTAAATTTAACGTTTATTTTGGCAGTGTTAAATATATTAATGATGTTAGGTATTTATTAATTTACTTTAATTTACTTATTATATATTTTATAAAATTAATTTATATATATATATATATATATATATTTTTTTTTATTTTATTTTTTTTTATCTCAGTTGCTTTCGAAACTCATCAAATAACAGTAACTGTCTCCTTAAAGTTCCACCAACTTAAAATCTTTCAGACTAGTGATTTTGTGTCTGACATCATCAGGGCAATAGGACACTGGTGGCTCAGTGGTAGGTGTTTCGTCTGCCATGCCAAAGGCCCGGGTTCGATTCCCAACAACTGGATCAAGTGCCTGTCCCAAGACGAGATAAAATGGGAGAGTTGCGTCAGGAAGGGCATCTGGAGTAAAACCTGTGCCAGGCTTGTGCGTGAACCGGATTGTCTGCTGTGGCGACCCATTGCAACAGCAATTTATTTGATTTGCAACAACTAAAAAACTATTTTAATTGCTATTAAATAGTATGAGTTAGGCTACTCAATAATGCGAGTAAAGAACGATTAATATGAATGAGACCAAACAAACTCAAAAACTGATTATTCTGTTTACTTCAAATTGGTAACATCATTACTCAAACAATTTGATGTAACTGATTACCTCAAATTTTTTGAGTTTTGCCAACTTATTCGGGTTTACAGTGCATGCATGACATAGCTAGGACATCATTATCAGATAATGCTAGCATGAATTTATTTGCACACGTAACCACATTAACTGAACAACCACACCAATGATTGTTTGTCATGGTTGTCAAGCATGACAAACAGTTGTGCATATGCAACAAATTAAACATTTCATAAACAAGTGTCCTTTGGGCTTCATCAAAATAAGGCCGGATCAAGGTATTTGTATGTTAAAGTGGGGTGACATTTTGTACCTTCATGCAATAAGGTTATAAGAAATGTAATTATTCGATTTTTAGATTTACCCATTTCAATGTGGGGGTGGGGACAGACCATTTGGTATACATGCACAGTGACAACTATGATTCTATATTTTGTTACAAAGTTTCATATATGGTGCATGTGCTTTATATGCTTGGGTGTGTCACTGAACAGATGCTGGATTTTCTTAAATGTAAACAGTGAATCGTGAAATTGATCAAATCACATAATGACCCTTAGCAGTGAAGCTTGTGGTGTTGGATCAGACTACCAGACCCCACAAGAACCGACATTTTCGTTTTTAGGATTTCAAAAAAAGTAATCAGATCCTTGTATAGATGGCTTTCCACTGACTTACAATAATTGCATACTCTTTAAATCAACTTAAAGCCACAGTTATATGTACTGTATATGCAAGTTTATTATGCAAGGTAGATATTATTTGGCAAACGGTTTGTTGTAACAATAACCTCTAATCTCCTGAGGAGGTTTTCACCAGATTTTGGAGTATGGCTGTGGGGACTTGCCCATTCAACCACAAGAGTATTAGTGAGGTCAGACACTGATACTGGTTGAGCAGGGCTGGGGTGCTGTCAGGCATTTATAGGCATCAAAATCAGGGGTTTGTTCAGGGCACTTGAATTCTTCCAAACCACATCATTTTGGAGCTTCTTCAGTGTACAGCAACATAGTCATGTTGAAGCAGGTTTGGGCCTGGGTATATATATACCATAGTGTATACAGTCACAATGAGGATCAAAGACCATGTTATCCTGCAGTGCAAGTATTTCCAGAACATCTGAAAAAATTCCAAGAACAAGTTTAAAAAATTTCAAAAATCTGTCTACTCACTGAGTCATAAAGCCCATGCTGTTGATCATATATAGAGAAGTGTGTCGTAAAAAAAAAAAAAACACCCCCCCAGTTATCTTCGGGCTCAGCTTCTAAGCCATATATGAGAATCTTTCAAGAGCTTGTTAATTACTTGCTGATTTGGATTTAGAAAAATGTCCTGGGCAGAGTAACTCCGCTACCAGGGTCGGGAAACGATAACTGTTACCCCAGTTAAACACATTGTTTCCATTTATAACCTTTTATTACTCCCTGTAGTTCCCATTTATATGCTGTACGTTATTGTATGTACTGTGTCACATAACCTTTGCAATGAAAACTATCCCCTACTCTACTTTATATTAATTGTATGTATAGAGGTAAGTTTTTTTTTTTTTTCTGATGATCTAACTGCAATACACTTTGTTGCAACCCTTATCCTTGGCCTGTTTCTAATGAATACAAAATTAGCTGTAGAAGTCCTTGAAGTTACTTATCTACTTGAAAAAAAAAAAACACCTGGTCCAAACAAATAATTTAGCATCAAATTCAAATTGCAACAATATTAAACAGTGTTTTAAACTTTATCGATGATAAAGAGCCATTTTCACTAAGTCGGTAACACCCTGGTAGTACAGCAGGCTGTCTGAACAAGCTGCCACTCTCTGATGTACACATATGTCTGCAGACAAAACCCTCACATGAGCACAAATTCAAGGTGTGGCCTGATCAAAGCACCCTGATACAGTTACAGTGCCAGATGCCTTGCAGAGGCAACGACAGGTAATTGTGTATAGCTGACGGCTATTTTATACGTGTTCATGAATAAAAAAGAAAGAAACAAAAAACACAAGACTATCTCAACTATACAATTATTTGCTTGTACATGTACTTTTTTTATATAGAACTATGGTGACTCAGTGGCAGATGTTTCGCCTGCCATGCGAAAGGCCCCAGTTTGTTTCCCGTCCACTGGATGCAGTGCCGGTCCCAAGCCCGGATAAAATGGGAGGGTTGTCAGGAAGGGCATCCGGTGTAAAAAAAAAAAAGTAAAACCTCTGGCAAGCTTGTTTGATCGAATGGTGCTCTGTATATAGAACTATATGCTACTATACATTATACTATACTATATGCTACTATAGTACACATTCTAGTTAAAAAACACAGTCATTTTTAAAAATGTAATCACACTAAAGTTGATCTAAAGCCCCTGTTTTTAAGTCGTGTGGAAAGCAGCAATTAATGTCATGTTGTGTTATGCAGAAGGATTTGTAAATACTTACATTTTATTGAAGCAAATCCCATAGGAACGCATGGCAAGCTGATTAACGCAGACAGCTGGCAGTCTTTTCTAGTGAAATGAACACTTTATTTCACATCAGAATCAGGCTTACTGTTGACCTTGAAATAAAGCTCAAATTACAGGAAAGATTTTGCTATCGCATCCTTGTTTATCTCTACTTGCTAGAGTTTATCAGTCAAAGCATTATAGGCCTTGAGGGCACCGCACCTTCACAGCACGGTTGAAAAAAATAGCAGATGTTGCATAAGAGCTGTGTTTCTAAACAGAATGCTTTTATGCAAACCACTTTATGATGGAGTTGCATGTAAACTTTGTTGAGCCCTGCTTTTGCAGTGCCTGAATTTACAATAAAGTTATACACAATTCAAACATCTAACTAGCATTTGAGGGACAATATTTGAATACTCAGCCCCTAAGTATGGTGTGAAGCAAAAGTACTTACAACTAAGTCAGTGTTTTACTATTAAAATGTAAGACCATCATGTTTATAGCTTCCCCTAATGAAAATATCGTTATATTTCTGCATTTGTACTGTTTTAATAGAAACGTACACCAGAGAACAATGCTTTCTGGTTATGTAAGCTCTTAATGTCTACAGTTATGTTAACCTCCGGCCCCCAAGGACCAATGTAAACGTCCGTAGAGTTTTTTTTCTAGATAGTTTGGATAGTTATGAAAGTTTATACAGGAATTATTGACATGTTTAAATGTTCATAACAATCACTAGCATATTATATTAGATGTTTTTCAGAAAACCTGATATTTGGTGTTTTTGAGAAGTCACACTCAATACTGAAGTAAACAAAATGATGTATGGAGTAATTACTATGTAATTAGGACTATATCTATTAAATATCACACTACTGTATCTCTATGTTTCTTATATATTTCAAGGGTGAACTTCATGTTTCACTTCATTTGGGAACTCACCTCAGATTTGCAGTAAATAAATTAAAAAAACATAATACATAATATATTCCATTTACTACAAAACATTTTAAAAACTTTGATTCATGAACTTGGAGGAACAGTTGATTATGAAATGTCTGTTACTTCAGTACTGCAATAATTCTATGTAAATTAATCTTTTGTTTGTGGTTTGTGTGTGAAACAGTGTAGCCGGCAAGTACAATAAGTCCCATAAAATACTAATTTAAATGTAAGTTTTCTCACAGTTATCTGTAATCCACTTTTTTTTTCATTATGCTTTTAATGTTGGTGCATAACTCTCCTGACCTGAAGTCAATAGAAGAAAAAAACATTAAAAACCATCTATCTTCATAATTGTATCTAACTTAGTATTATAATAGCATGACAATGACAATTAAAGTATGACAATAAAGAATCTTATTTTGAAATGTGAGCTAAAAAAACATATAACATAATTTTGGGGTGCTAAATGAACATGTAGCAATGAGCAATCACACATATATGTCATATTTTCTGAATCTATACTGTTTCTTTGTAACTTTTACATATTTAGAATATAAGCTTTATGATTCCACTGTAGCTGACTTTGCTCTTTTTCCTGTCATGGCTGTGCAGAATAGAAGTCGATCATTTTGCAATGCATGGAAGGACAAATATGGATGAACTTTTCTTTCTTGTTTCATTTAAATCTTTTCTCCAATCTAAAGACTCAGGGTTATGACCTGACATGCGGAATAAATCAGTTTAATAATATGAATACCACACACCATTTTTCACATTCTGTAACGTGTCTGAACATATAATGCTGACCTTAATGAAATGCTTGTTGAGTTTTTTTTTTTTTTCTTGAGAGATTTAACTTTCCTTATGAATGAAAGTTGTTTCAGGAGAAGGAGAAAAAATATTAGGTTCATTGCAATTTTTTAATGTGAGTGGTAAATCCAACCTAGTTTCAGCTTAGATTACAGTATATACTGTGAGGTGCCTAACTGTAGTTCCTTATGAAGGAAGAAATTGAGCACTGATGAGGTGTATGCTTATCTGTAAGCCCCAGCAATCAGTCTAAGTTGATACAGTATCTGATATCATAAGGCTCTATTAGAATGATGATTTCATAGATCATATTCCTCTTGATAGTCATAGCCATTTTTGGAAGAGAGAGTATGGAGTAGAGTGCGTGACTTGAGAAAAAATTTTTTTAGGGAATGTGGCTGTTCTGATAGGTGGGGTTCTTTAGGCCTGGAGGGAAGGGTGTACAGTGGTAGGAAGGTTTTCACCTGTGCTTTCCTGAGCAATATAATGTGTCTGAGCAAGTTTTAATCCATCATTTTTTGTGTAAAATCTACTCCTTTTTTATATTTTTTTTACTGCCATTATCAAAAAACAAACTGCAAAACCGAAGATCTATGTAAAGTAGGAATTAAAACTATTGTTGTCCTCTAATTTCATTATTCAAAACACTAATACCTATTTATTTTAGAACGTTTATATAAAAAAAAATGCATCCAACATTGGGTCAGGTTAAAAAAGAATATCCAAACGTATTATACATCCTGATGCTGTTTTGCAGCTGATTGTAGGATAAAAATGCTGGGCCAAACTGTACAAACAACTACAGCACTTGTAAAAATGTATCTGCGTCTGGTTGATTTTTATGCATATTTAAACAAAGATAACATCTTAAATTACAAAATGCAGTTTTTAAATGATGGGAAAAAGGGAAAAAAGATAGTAAAATAATAAATGAAATAATTTATTAAGGGAAAAAGCTGTTCAAACCTCCTTGGGCCTGTGTGAACTAGTAATTGCCCAATTGCCTGGATTTTGGGAAAGCTGAGTTAAATTTCACTTAACACACCCACACCCAGGCCTGATTCCTGCCAGATCTATTAAATCAGGAAACCTCTTAAATACAACTTGTCTGACAAAGTGAAGCATGCTAAAATATCTCAAAAAGCAACAAATCATGCCGTAACCCAATGAAATTCAAGAGCAGATGAAATGTGACATGTATCAGTCTGGAAAGGGTCACAAAGCCATTCCTAAGGCTTTGGGACTCCAGAGAACCATAGTTAGAGCCATTATCCACGAATGGAGAAAACTTGGAATAGTGGTGAACCTTTTCAGGAGTGTCTGAAAGCCTACCAAAATTACTCCAAGAGCACAATGATGACTCATCCATTAACTCATAAAAGAATAAAATCCAAAGAACTGCAGGCCTCACTTAAGGTCAGTGTTCCTGGTTTAAAAAAAAAAAAAAAAAAAGATTGGCCATCCATAGGAGAGTTCCAAGGCGAAAGCCACTGCTGACCAAAAAGAACTCAAGAACTTGTCTCACTTTTGCCAAAAAACATCTTGATTATCCTCAAGACTTTTGTGGAGATATTCTGTATCTGTGGACGAATGAGACGAAAGCTGAACTTTTTGGAATGTGTCTGTCCCGTGACATCTGGTTTAAAGTGGGGCAGCATTTAATAAAAAGCACACCATACCAACAGAGAACCATAGTGGTGGTAGTGCGATAGTGGGAGCAGCTTTGAAGCTTCAGGACCTGGATGACTTTCCATAATTAATTTAAACAAGAGTTCTGTGCTCTACCAGAAAATCCTGAAGGAGAATGTCTGGCCAGCAGTTTGTGACCTCTCAAAGCTCAAGCGCATTTGGGTTACGCGGCTGGCCAATGATCCGAAACACACCAGCAAGTTCACCTCTGAATTTAAGGACTCATCCTCAAAAACCCTCCAATGTGGCTGAATTAAAACAATTCTGCAAAAAACGGTCGACTAAAATTCCTCCTCAGCAGTGAAAGACTCATTGCCAGTTATTGCAAAAGCTTTATTACAGTTATTGTCGCCAAGGGTGACACATCCAGTTATAAGGTTTAGGGCCAATTGCTTTTTCACATAGTGCCAGGCGGGTTTGGACTGCTTTTTTTCCCCTTAATAAATGAAATCATCATTCTAAAACTGTATTTACTCGGTTTATCTTTGTATAATATTAAAATTTGTTCGATGATCTGAATCATTTAAGTGTGACAAATATGCAAAACAAGAATCAGGAGGGGGCAAATACTTTTTAACAGCACTGTATACTCAACAGGGTACATTCTTATTACATTTGTACAGGGAACATTCACGTATTATAGCATTGAATGAAAAGGAAATAAGTTGAATTAGCTTATTAGATAAACTGGGCCTTTTGGTGCCTTTTAGCTCTTTTACTGGTATGCTTTCTAATTACCCACTTTTTCATTTAATATTGGACAGTTGGCAGATCTGATTTTGCATTCCTGAAAAGAAGCCAATGACATTACTCAAAGCCCAGCTACACCTATCAGACATGTACAATCAACTTGCCAGGGCAAAGATGTCACATGAATTTTGCCAGCATGTTTAATGTATTTTGTCAGCCAAAATTAAATTCCTAGGGGGAAAACTTTAACATATTAAATATTACCCTGCATGCAGTGAAATAACCCATTCATTAAATACTTCTGTATCGTCCATGAGGAGACCAAGAGTGCTGAGAAAATAGATAGAGACTATATGGAATATTCAAAGTATGAATTAAGTGAATGCAGATTACTATAGACATTACCACATGTGTGGGCAACTTCACTGATGGTGCGGCTAACATGCAGGGACAAGATCAAGAGTTCTCTGCATTTCTCTTCAAAAAATCTCCTAGACAAATGAATGTGTGGTGTTTTGTACACATTTTAAACCTGGTTCTGGCAGACACAACCAGTGTTATGAACAGTGTTATAGAAAGTGCATCACAAGACAGTGTTATAAAAAAAAAGTGCATCTCCCTTTTCACTGCTTAGTAATATTGCCATTTTCCTCAGAGAGTTAAGTGTATGCAAAGGTGGGAATAGACATGCAATGGCAATTAAAACTATCCTCACTGCACATACCTCTTTCACAGTACCTATTAACACAGGGAATGGATATTATGTCAGCTCAGCATTTGTTTGAGGGAACAGAGGACAACCTTCAAAAATAAATCAGAGACTTTGAGGGAGTGAAAGAAGCAGTTTGTGGGCTGGGCCAATATATATATAGTCTTAGGACTATACAGTAGTCTTAATCTGGGTGCAGAAAAATCAGTCCTGTGGTATCAGTTGCAGCTACTAGTGGAAATATCTTTGTCTATTTATGAAAACAACCTTTACAATGTGTGGTGGTGATTGTCAATACGGTGATTATCACCATTCCACCAGTCCTTTATCATGACTGGACATGGACTTTCAACCGATTTATCTCTAACAAAGAATTCATTTGAATTTGCTGTCTTTATTCTAAACAGTAAAGTAACTTAAGTAATTTATATTTGGGCACCGGTAATGGACACACTTAGCTAGCTGTCTTCATTCAGCACACAAATGAGTTCATGCCTTTAATTTGTGCAGTACCTTAGCAATGGGGGATTGTTGGTGTATTATTACAAGTTGATTTTTGTTTCACTTTGTACTTTCAGGAAAGCAGTAACCAGGCGCTTATACACCCTGAGCTGAGTGAGTGTATTTATGCATTTGTATGTATTTTAAATAACTGAAAATCTGATTTAAAGAAAAGGAAAATGAACCACCTGTATGAGTTGTTACAGTTACCCCCCTGGCTTCTTCATTCTGCCAAACCACAAACGTGTTACACTAATCCTGGAACTTGGGAGAGAAAGAAATATACACTGTCATGGAGTCCTTATCACTCACCGTTATCATCAAAACCATTCCACCATCCACCAAACCCCAAACCAGAAGCTCCTCCAACTTTGCACAAAACAGAAATACCACTTCCAGACTCCTTTCCAAGTGCAGGTGGAGGACTAGATGTTAGCTCTGGGGCCTGGTCCAGTCAGATGATGCTCCAGCTCCACATCTGATGAGTTACAGTATATGACTTGCCCCATGTTGTTCTCAATAAGATGTGGCCACAGGATATGCCATAAGCCTTCATGGAACTCTTTCAGGTGTGTATCTGAAGCATGGAGCTAGTCCAAATGCAAGTGGGTATTGTATATTCTGCAGCCCCTGTCTGATGAAGCTCAGTTTGCAGCCCAGCGACATCCGGTCACCAACATGCAGGATTAAGCAAACCTCAAAAAGACGATTTTGCCAGTGGTTGGACACAAAAGTGCTACACAGACACAGTCTCAGTGTTTAAGTCTAGGCTAAAACCCTATTAATTTAGCCAAATATTTTTGTAAATAGATTTGCCATAGGTAAAGAGGCAGATCTGGTGGATCTGGTCAGATCAGTATTATGAACTGGTTTGTTTCGATGTTGTCTTCCCCACTGTTATGGATTACTTAGGTTTGTTGGCATTGAAGTGATTGGTTGCTTTACATTCCAGGGAGCCCCATGTCTGTGTTTCCTTCTGGATCTCCCTTTCAGTTATGCTATGATAGTTAGTTGTCCCTGCTTGCTCTCTGCACTAAATATACATTCACCTTATACATTATGTGACTGTGACTATACCTAACTGTTATTTCTTCCCATTTTTTCTCTCTCTCTCTCTCTCCCTCTCCCTCTCCATGTCTTTTTCTGTCAATCTACACATGATACTCCTGAGCTGCCAGTAATCCCCCCCGTACCTGTCTGACTCGTCTGTGTGTCCCACTTTTGGTTGGAGATCTTGTCCCTTGGATGCAACATGTGGTGTGCTGGGGACGGTTCCACTTTACCATGAAGATGGTCCTAGCCTCAGCTAATGCAGACAGCGGTTCTCTGAGGACTTGTGACTGCAGTTGCTCAGTATTCAAGGACTAAAGGTTCCTACGATCTATCTGAGCCTCCAGTAACGAATTGAACTCCATATTGACTTAAAGACATCAACTGCTGTGTAACACACAGAATGACTGCAGACCAAGCCCTGCTATCTGTTATAACCCAAATGAGGATGGGTTCCCTGTTGAGTCTGGTTCCTCTCAAGGATTCTTCCTATTGCCATCTCAGGGAGTTTTTCCTTACCACCATCACCCTTGGCTTGCTCATCAGGGACTATCTAATCTTTTTTATTCATATTTTTCACAGTTCCATATTTTTCTTTTTATTGTGTCAAGCTGATGGGTGACAATGACAATCACTATAAAAGTGCTATACAAATAAAACTGAATTAAATTAAATTGAACTGAATTCATCCATGCTTGCAGCATGTTCCTACAGGCCCATATGTTGGCTAGGATATAATTTATCTAACACTTTTTCCCCCCTTGAACTTGCTAATGTGCTATACAATGTTTCTTGCTTAGCCCATTTATTATTGCCACTGCTATACTGCTACTGCTAAAACTGTGATATATTTTTAAAATAAAAAAATTCTACAAAAACAAAATAAATTATAAAAAATATTTTCTGGGTAAATATTTTACGAATTGAGTCAGTAGTTTAAAGTTAAGAAGACCCTCGTTTATTCAAATTCTCTATTCTGTTATATGAGAACTGGAAAACCTCCTGTGTCATCACCTATAGGATTTTTGAAGAGGGGTTTTGGAGCGCAATCGTGGGAGCTCTGGTCATCACCGTCACCGCAGAAGAAAATGGAGCCTGACTGTTGTTTGGAACATGCTTACTTGTCTTGTTTGTTTTCACAAAATAGCAAACTTAGCTTAGCAATTATGCTAAGCTGACTAACATTCTTACAAAGTTACTTTGCATTTGAAAGTACATATTTCATAGCCTACAAATCTTACTCTACTAATATTCATACTCATACTCATACCTCATACCAATCCTACATTTCCTGTGTTAAGATAAACTACAGTACAACTAAACCTGTTCGCTAAAGTGATGCACACTACAGAACTGGAGGTTGGTTGAAGAAATACAGAAAGTAAAAGCAGAAATAAATACATCTGGAGGTAAATAAATTTGGAATTAAATAAATATAGTAATAATTAATACAGTAGGCAAGTAATGTAATTTTGAAAATAATTAAATGGGAGATTAAAAAACAAAACAAAAATGAACAAAAATATGAACAGATAAAAAATAATTCTGTCAAAAATTAATTTACCAAATAATTTTTTTTCTGTGCATATTTATTTAAATTGATTGCACTTTGGTAATTCAGTTATTATTATTTTTCCCTAAATTTGGCTGTTTTGGTCATCCATACTGTTCTGTTATCATACCTCAATCCTGATTTTGTCTTGCACAAGTTACGACGCAGGTCTCACAAGGGTCAAAACTGTGTGAAGACAGTCTGCGCTGTTCAGAACAGGCAGCTCCGCAGGCTGACCCAAAGCTTAGCCAAGTTCTGAACAGGCAGAGGCGCGGTCACCTAGACGCATGGTTGCTGCAAAGATAATCAAGGGTACCTGCACCTGGTGGCGTGCCTATTTAAGGGACCTGATACCTGCACACTTCTTGCAATCATTAGGTAGCACAGGTGAAGGTATCAGGTGTAAAGACAAGGCAAAATACCCAGCCAAGCGTACGCAAGACACCGGTGAACCAGAGAGAGAGAGAGAGAGAGAGAGAGAGAGAGCGGCACGCCACCTGTCAAGCGTGCACTCTCAGTCTCAGTTTGTGTAAATAAGCACACAATAAGCACACATAAATCCTCAGTAAGTGTGTATACGCCCTGAGAGGATCACCAAGTTTATTTTTATTTTCCAGAGCCCATTCAGCTCTGTTAGTTTTTTATTTACAGTTCTCTTTATAATTAATAATGCTATCTCCAAATGGGAAGGTCTTCCTGTGTGTGTCATAAGCACTCTGACAGCCTCCTATTTCGTTGACCCCCTCAGAAGCTCTCCGTTAGGGCTCCTTTTAATATTATTACATCTCATGGTGCAGGTTAGAGAGCCAGAGAGTGTAAGAGCACCCTCATAAATGTATCATATTGTACAGACCCAGATAACACAAAGTGCCTCAGCTTATATTTGGGGTTAAATTAGGTTGCTTTGACATTATGGATTAAGTAAAAAAAAAAGTTATTATTAATTCGCTGCCAAATCCAGTAGTTTGTCATAACTTAAAAGTAAGATTTTTCTCTGGACAGCAGATTAATACTAGGGCATGTGTTAAAGTGATTTAGGAAATACCCATGGTTTGCACAGGGAATGAAGGCCTGTTTCAACAACTGGCCAGGCCAGGAACGCTTTATTAATAATGCTGTACTTGCTCGCTCACACCGAGAGCTTATAGGTGAGCACGGACCCCTCATCCTACTCCATGACCTGGGACCACATGTGCACTGGGTTTATTGTCAATCTCAGCAATTTCATTACAAGCCTCATTCCTGATATATTTGCTGCTGCCAACAGTTACTATAAATATCGCTGTCATCTCATCTACAGTAGATAGGCAGTAGTGTATGGCATGGTGAGGGCTCTGGAGAGGATTTTGCCTATGAGACTGTAGGAAATTATGTGAGCAGTCTATCAATATGTGGCATTGTGTGTGCATTGAAATTTTGGCATTGCTTTGACTTTTCTAAAGTCCACACATAACAAGACAAGTCTCTTCAGACTTGGGCACCAACAAAACCCAATAAAGTACAATTACTGGCTACTCCCATGTTGAGCCTTGACTGGATTTCATTACAAACCACATTTAGTGTGGCAATTAGTAGGGGCAGGTGTGTACAACAAACGCTGGAGTGGAATCGATATGGTGATCTTTGAGGATTGACGCATCATAGGATTGGAAACCTGTGGATGAAGAGAGGTGGTATCCACAGGACCCTGCGTTGAAATGGGGTGTACTTTTTGAACTTCCCACAGGTAAAACCTCTCCAATTCAACATGTAATCTCAAAGGGCCTTTCAGTTTTGTAACCAATTTACAGGTCGTAGTTAAACCAGTACAGTACCTTACATAGCACAGCATATGCCAAGGACATCACAAATTTTTTTAAAGAACTGCAGTTTTTGGTTGCTTCAAACAGCTTCATCCAGATCTCCAGTGTGACGATTATAACCAAAAGCTGGTTACACTAGCTAATCCTTGACACCACGGTGCAGCTAACAGAAAACTTTAGCTACCAGCAGGTATAAGGACTCAGGTAAGAGTAGAGAAGGCGGGCTATATATATATATATGCCGGGTGGCGCGGTGGTGTAGTGGTTAGCACTGTCGCCTTGCACCGGCAGGGTCCGGGTTTGATCCCCGGCCAGGCTTGATTCCCGTCTCTGTGTTCATGGAGTTTGCATGTTCTCCCCGTGCTTGGTGGGTTTCCTCCGGGTACTCCGGTTTCCTCCCACAGTCCAAAGACATGTAGGTTAGGCTAATTGATGTTCCCAAATTGCCTGTAGTGTGTGAATGAGTGAGTGTATGTGTGTGTGTCTGTGCCCTGCGATGGATTGGCACCCTGTCCAGGGTGTACGCTGCCGTGTGCCCTAAGTCTCCTGGGATAGGCTCCAGGCCCCCCGTGACCCTGAATACAGGATTAAGCGGTATAGATGATGAGTGAGTGAGTCTTGCAGCCCCTTCTATCTTTCCTGAAAGGTAAGGGTTATAATTATCACTGCTATTTGCCTCATACCTGCCATCAATATTGACAATGCTCTCAGCCTTCTGAAAGCCTTTTTTGTCCAACAACAGTGGCCTATTCCAACTGCTTGCCTTCTCTGCCCTATCTCCCTCCAACTCCCATACACTCAAGTGTTCAAGGCTTCATGAAAACATTTCCTGTCATCAGCCATGTACCATACCATTTAAGTCAGCCACTATAATTCCCGACCTCAAAAAGCCAATCTCAGTTGACCTTTGTCAAGAAGTGCTTTGAACAAATAATCCTCTACACCATAAAATTTACCCCCACATCCATATTTAATCCCTATCATTTTCATATGTAGACCCACTGAAGAGTCTATAGTTTCCAAACCCACACAGCACTGAACAATCTAGAACACTGAGAGATCTGTGTGAGATCTTCATTGACTGTACCTCACCATTTAATATCATCATTCAATACATCTTAATCAGCACATGGATCAAAGACTTTCTTACAAACTGCCCACAGAGTTTTAAAATTGACCCTCACATCTCTTTCTCTATTACACTAAGCATTGGTGCATCCCAATGCTCTGTGCTGAGACCATTCTTGTACTCCTTGTACACCTATGACTGCACACCAGCCCACTTTTCCAATACCATAATCAAATACGCTGATGACACATCTGCAGAAAATGAGTCAGCATATAGGTACAAGGTTCAGAGACTGATAGGGTGGTGTTCTGTAAACAATCTGACACTATATAACAAACAGAACAAGGATTTAATATTAGATTTTAGGAAGAAGCGTGATACTGAGCTGGCCCCTCTCTGCATAAACCGGGATTGTATTGAATGGATGCAGACTTTCAGCTTACTAGGTGTCTCCCATTTGGCCAATACCATGGAAACTGTCAAAAGGGCACAAAAAAGATTACACTTCAATCAGGACATTCAACACTGAAAGGAAGCTGCTGATGTCCTTCTACTGGATGACCATTGAGAGTCTGCTACCTTACTGTACTATGGTGTTGCTAGCCCTGGTTACACCCTCTTCTTACCCTGGTCACCCTCTCTTTGAATTGTTGCTGTCTGGCAAGTGGTACAAGTCACCAAGACACATACTTCCAGCCTTTTTCATTCCCAAAGCAATTTACACCTTAAATACAAAAAATGACTAAGAAATGCATCATCTACTCGTGATGACCACTTCATGATGTGTAATATATACGATATGTTTTATTCAGTGTCACTTGTCTCATCTACATCCTGTTTTGTTTGTTTGCTTGTTTGTTTGCACCACAGAATAACTATTCAAATTTCATTGTATACAGTACTATACAATGACAATAAAGATAATCTAATCTAATTTAATCTAATAATTGTAGCTTCTGCAGTTTAATATACGGGATCTAAAGGATATGAAAAAAGATTACCCAGCAATCGTGGAAATCCTAAATAAGTTATAATTTTTAGAATCCATTAATTTTAATATAATTTTCTGTTGGATACCTGGACATTCAGGAATCCCTGGTAACGATCAAGCAGACAAAATGAAAATTTAGAAACATCAACTGTCCCTGTTCACTTTAAACAAAGGTAGGTAGCAGTAATATATTGCAAATTCAATATTTACTGAACACCTTGTCATGTGATCAATGATCAAATCCTCCCTTGCAATAGTTCACTCAGTAATTAAATAAAATTACTGTGCCAGGTACAACAATATACCAAATTCTCATCACTGAAATCCAATGATTCAGAGGTCTTGAATTTTGGCTATTTGACTATTTTGGCTCAAATTTTAATCCTTTTAATAAATAAATAAACAAACAAACAAATAAATAAATAAATTAATTAATTAATTAATTAATAGATTCTTCCTCCAAATGAAATTAACAATTTGTAGTTAGACTTCAGAACACACACAGAATTTTCCTTTGAAATTTTTAAGTAATATCACACAAATTTTAACTGTACATTATTTGATATATAAATGAATGTAAAGGAACTGTTTGATTTTCTCATTTTATATCAAATTACCCACATTAATGAAATAAAGCAAAGACAAGGCATTCTTAAAATACTGTCTGTAACATGAAGCATATAAGTAGATTAACTAACCATGCTGAGCAAACAACACTATGCAAATGTATATGTGTGATTTGGGTGTGTGCGGGTGAGTCAAAAATTGTTCACAGTCGGGTTTTATTAAAACTTCCTTTGGCCGCATGGTATTATCAACACTTTTGGTTCAAAGCTACTGTCTTCCCAGTCACAGTGAATATTTTACATCAGTTCATTTGTAACAATCGAAGCCTTAAATGTGATTTGCACAAAAGAAAAGAAGGATGCAATTATTTATTCTTTGTGGTCTAAGGGTGTATCTGGTGTCATTATTTATTGAAGATTATACTCACGAAAGGTTTTGGATATCTGCGCAAAAATTTCGATCGATACTCTAAGGAAGGTAAAAAGTTTCTTAAAGAGAATCATCACCAATGACGAGACATGACTAGACATTACTATGAGCCTGAGAGCAAACAGCAGAAAAATTTCAAAAGTCAACCATCTGCTGGAAAATTGATGGTTACAGTTTTCTGGGATTCTCAGAGGCCAGTATTGAAACATCATCAGGAAAATCCTTCAACCTTCATTACAGTAAGATGCTTATTGAAGAACTGGTGTCTACACGTTGGATTCAATGCAGAAGACTCCTTTACAAAGGCCTGCACACTTCTCCCTATAGGGAGACACTAGTGTGGGGACTCTTCATTTTGAGGTGTTGACAGATGGACAAAGTGGATCTTCACCAGCCTGGATTGTTGACATTTTTTGGTGAGCCTTTACTCACAAGTGGAATGCTGATGTGGTCTTCTACTATTGAAACACATTTGCCTTAAGATTTATTGTACCATACATTCTGAGATGCTTTTCTGCTCACCACAATTATTCCTTATAAAGTGCGTTGTGATGTGCATTGATGATGTTCTAAACAGAGACCAACATATCAAAGATGTTGGCTGTCTAAAAATAAACTCTTGAAAATAATCTTTATTTCAATCTTGAAAATTTCACATGAAATCTGTCAAGTTCCTTTGTTATATTCGAGAAAAGCGATTACAAGCAGGCCATCCTATTCCACTGTCAGAGTAACCTGAAATACAGGGTGTCCCAAAAAAGTCGGCATAATTTTAAATATGAATATCTGAGTAACTACATGTCCTAGGCAAACTAATTAAATAGGTTTTATGTTATTTTTTAAATAAAAATTCCAGCAACATATTCAAATAGAGATTTTATAACCGATTATAAATATATAAATATATGCTCACCGTCTGTGACACTACACACATGAAGTTACCAGTCCAGTTAGTCACTGGCTAGTCCAGTTCCAACACAGTGTGCAGGCCCTTGTAAAGCAGTCCTCTGCATTTAAACCAAAGTTTAGGCATAAGCTCTTCAATTAACTTTTGGTGAGTCCATCATGTGCTCAACTGTACCGTGGGGGATTTTTTCCCCAAAATACGAACATTGTGCTTGTTGACTTGTGCTTGACGTATGAAATGTGGCCTAATCTCTGAAAACAAGACGCTTTTCAAACTCCTCATCTTCAAGTTTCTTCAATGTAAAGCATTAAACTTGGTTAGTTTTTACACATCTCGTTAAAATTTGAGATCATTTGAGCGAGAAATGGCTATGTTGTTAGACTACAAAATGATGTAAATTTTTTGATCCTGGATTTTTTTTTTCTGAATATTTGATGCACTTAAATGATTTAGATGAACAAAAAAATCTATTATATTACACAGACAATAAAAAGTAAATACTTACTAACCATGTAAATAAGTAAAAAATAATGCAGTAGTTAAATGCTGATTACATTTATTAAGAGGAAAAAAGACTGTCCAAACCTATCTGGCCCCATGTGATAAAGTTATTGCCCCCTTGCTAAATCATGAATGGTGGAAAGGGTTGTCAAGCCCTTTCTAAGGGTTTGGGAATCGAGAGAATCACAGTGTGAGTCAGTTCCCAAAAATTGAGAAACCTTGGAAGGGTGATGAATGATAAGAGGAGTGGCTGCCTATTGAAATTACTCCAAGAGCACAATAATGACTCATCCAGGAGCTCATAAAAGAACCCAGAACTACATCTGAAGAAATGCAGCTCTCACTTGCCTCAGTTCAGTTCAGTGTCCCAGATTAATAAAACAAAGACTGGGTGAAAATGGCATCCATAGGTGAGTTCCAAGGCTAAAGTAACTACATGTTACTGGTCCCCCGAAAAAAACAACACAGAGGCAATTCTGCAAATAACAGTGGGTCAAATTTCTATTGCATTGCAGTTATTGCAAATGCTTAATTGTGTTTGGTGGCATAACCAGATATAATTTAAAGTCTGCATTTTGTATTTACTTTAGTTATCTTTGAGCAATATTAAAATTTGTTTGATGATCTCACTCATTAAAGTGTGACAAATGAAAAATCAGGAAGGGGCAAATACTTGTTCACAGCACTGTTGAATGTTGTTCATGTTGAAACCAGGAACTCTTGGCCATCAGGTTGTAATTTGGTAGTAATGTCTATGTGCCAATTTTCCTTTTATCACCATGGTTG
Source organism: Clarias macrocephalus (assembly GCA_011419295.1). NCBI lineage: Eukaryota > Metazoa > Chordata > Actinopteri > Siluriformes > Clariidae > Clarias > Clarias macrocephalus. The sequence goes on from JAAGKR010000054.1 coordinate 273,623, forward strand.
ACCACAAGTATGTCAATTCAGTCAAAAGACTAAACCTATGCCAAGGTAGGAGGGCCATGTTCTTCACGTTTTCATTTCCAATTTACCCTCATATCCACATCAGGTTCCAGGAGCAGGAAACAGTTGCTCTCAAATATACAGTACTAATTTGCCCAAACCAAGTCAACCTCAGAAAATGTTCATGTCTTGTTTTGCAATATTACTTTACGAGCCTAGGTAGCCCAGATCATGGAGGGTAAGTTTACATGTATGTGAGAGATACACCTCCCTCACCTCAGGACACCCAGGCATCTAAGAACGAGTAAGGTTGGGTAACAGTTTCTGCAAAAAAAATTTAAATACATTTCAGACTGTCCCTCAGATCACCACCTCCAGTCGAAAGATAAGGGGGATTCTCTATCTACATTCTACACATTTTCTCTTATAACAACCAGCAACAAGAATCTCCTTAGGGCTGGGTATGGTCAGAAAGACCTCAGGCACTTGTTTACATATTCCGGTATGTGCTGGAGTATCAAAAACCTGAAAAATCCCATTTTGGACATAAGAAATATCAAGCAAACTCAAAGGAATTAATTACAGGCAGATGCTTTGCATAACCTGAATGACACTCCCAGAAAATCAACTGAAGTACTTGTTTAACTCAACTCTGATATACACAAAATTTCCCACACAATATCGCTTAAGTTTTCAAACTGATTTAAGTAGGCAGCAGTTTTTGTCCGATACTCTGGCAAAAAAAAAAAAAAGTGAAGATAAAACTCAGGTAGAAGAGAGGATTTGCTGCTTGTTCTGTGAAAGAAAAGGACATGCATTTTTTAAATTGTTTTGCTTAGTTAATTTTTTTTTTTTTTTTTTTTTTTGCAGTATGTTTGTGCTTTAGTGTGTGTATAGCACCCTCTTGGTTGCAGTGCAGTACAGATGTGTAGTTAGTTAGTGCAGTGTCAATGTGTGTTACTATTAGAACAATGTGTGTTACTGTTACTGCGTTAGAGTGTTGTTAGTGTGCTGAGACCATCTCAAAGAGAAGACCTTCACTGAGCTCAGCTCTTTAAATGGAGACAATTTATTTGTATTTTTATTTAAAAAAAAAAAAAAAAGTTAATTATATGATTGACAAGATTGGGCACAGGATTCCGGGATCCCCTTCCTGTCACTCTCCCATTCTGTAACCAGGCTTGGAATAACATTGCATGCAGTGGCTGCATTGGGCAGAAGATTAAGGATCTTGTCCAAAGATGCAGCTGTGGTGACCCCAGTGGTGGACGGGCTCCAATCCACAACCCTCCAATTTGCAATCCAAAGGCCTCAAACACCTGAGCCACTACTGCCCCTTTCTTCTATAGTTTTGAATAATAATAATAATAATAATAATAATAATAATAATAATAATAATAATAATAATAACTTAATTCAACATTTGCAGCCACTTACATAAGTTTGTCATACAGAGCAACATGAATTAATTACACACACTGACCACAGTGTACCTTGGGCCCATAAACAGTGTAAAAATCATCTACTGTTATGTTTAACTATATTTTATTACCACATAACCAGGTGCTTCAGTTAATCTTAAGGTGATGAATTTAAAGCGTGCAGAAAGACTGGTGTGATAGTTTTAGTTTTTTGTTACAAGGTAAACACATAAGAAAATCACTAAATGATACATTGCTCTGAAATTACAACCTAATAGTAGCATAAAGCATATATTTGTATACATGTGTACAAATGCACACCTACTGTATATGCATATTCAATTATGTATATAGTATGTTACCAGCTTTTGCTCTTTTTTTTTACTATTTATTCTAAATTGAAGTTGAATCATTAGAGACTTCCATGTCTCTTTGTTAAAAAAAAATAATAATAAAAAAAAGGTGTGGTTTTCTTTGAGTAAGTAAACACTCTTACCCATTTTGTCCTTGTACCTTAATGTACCAGTATTTAGTTATAATTACTTCTTTACGTACTTTGCTCATTTTTTATTTTGCCACTTCACATGTTTCAGTTTACCTCAACTCTCTTGTGGAGGATCATAGATCATATCTCAGCAACCTACTTTACACTTAAAAAGGCTGCTGTAGATACAAGAAAAATACTTCTTGACTTGAAAAAAAAAAGTGCTGTTTGTTTGGAGATTGTCGTATACTGGAATTACAGTATGTTATCTAGTTACCTTGTAGATATCATGATGCTATGACATAATGATGATGCGTGATGAAATAGTAACATTAACACAAAAATTAATACTGATTTAATGAATGATTAATAATACTCTCAAGCATGTGTCCTATATTTACTACAGAAAGCACATTAAGTTAACAAACCCTGATAAAACATGCAATTCACTCCTCTGTCTCATACTGTAAACCAGCAAATTACCTGGTGCTCTTAGTTGTGGGGAAGAATAACCTGCATCAGTGTACAAAAACCAGTTTGTCTTACTGGACATTAGACTGGACTCGAGAGCATGATTAGATGCACTTCACATGCACTGTCTGATGTTATGTTTGCATGAAAGCCTGCAATTTTTAATGATTAAGTTTAAAGAGAATTTATATTGACAGCATTTTCCAGTGTGTGTATGTATGCAGCAGGGTGTGTCAAAGGCCCTCTCCCAATAAACCATCTTCCCTGTTGAACATGATACAGGTTTAGTCAGTACCTGCGCAGCGGAGCTGGGGGAGGATGCACCAGAGGCGGAGTGAGAAGAACTGTGTGACTCCTCCTTCCCCAGCATGGACTTTAAAAGCTGCACAGCTCCACAGAGAAGGCACTCAGAGGGACCATCCTCTTAGTAAGCTCTCTAGCCCTCTCCACCTTCTCGTTCTCTCACCAGCAGCTATGAGCGTCAGGATCCAGAGCTCCACAATGTCTTCCAGGGGAAGTGGTGGAGCTGGCTTTGGAAGTAGCTTTGGAAGTGGCGGTGGAGGTGGCGTTGTGAGGAGGAGCTTCTCCAGCCAGTCCTATTCTGCACCCAGCTCCTCCAGAATGAGCTATGGCGCTAGCTTCCGCCGTGGTGGTGGTGGTGCTGGTCTTGGCTTTGGTGGTGGTGGCGGCGGCATTATTGCTAGCTCAGGGTACAGCCTGGGCAGCAGTGGTGGAGCCTATGGTTTAGGCTTTGGTGCAGGTGCTGGTTTTGCTGGAGGTGCTGGTTTGGGTGGAGGTGCTGGTTTGGGTGGAGGTGCTGGTCTTGGTGGAGGTGCTGGTTTTGGAGGTGCTGGTTTTGGTCTAGGAGGAGGAGGAGGAGGAGGATTTGGGCCCGGTGGTTTTATTCCGCCATCAATCACTGCAGTCACAGTCAACCCAAGCCTCCTTACCCCTCTGAAATTGGAGATTGACCCCAACATCCAACTCGTTCGCACGCAAGAGAAAGAAGAGATCAAGACACTCAACAACCGCTTTGCCTCCTTCATTGACAAGGTGGGTCGTCTGCTTTCTCACCATCTTATGCACATGTCTATGAAATGTATTTTCTGTAAGATATAACTTTTTCTAACTTGGGGAATTACATAGTGGTGCCTATTCAAATGATATTAATTTACATTAAAGTTCAAAAATGTAGGTGGCAATCCACAAATCATAGAATGATTGTCAGATTTTTCGTGCATTAAGTGAAGTTTTAGCTTGGAAAGTTTAGCCTGGCCCACTGCAAATGAGTGTATGGATCGGGTTGAACATGTATTCCAAATGGTGTTTGGGTGTGGGGGTATGAGGGCGTTGGTGGGTAGGGATGTGTTGGGATGGGGGGTGAATGTGTGGTTTGGATGCAATGTTGCAACACTATTTAACTTAGAAATACTCTCTTAAAGGGAGTGGCAGAAGCACAGAATGTGGCAGACAGAATTGTGCATGCAGGCAGACTTACATTGTTACATTATAAATACAAAATGTCAGTGTTTTACAATATGGTCGATCCTTTTTACTCTGTGGTCCTGACAAGATTCATTTCCATAATAGGAAGAAGCTACATTTATAGAAGCCCTAAGGCCTTTATTATAATATCCATATTATTGTGTCTATGCAGAATTCAAATGCCATTCTTTTATCTTTTAATACCCACAACCACGGTACTTGTCAGCATAGGCTTGTGCCCTTGGGGCAAGGTGTGTCTCATAGTGCCTGTTTAGGCCTGGAAATATTGCTGCCAAGGTGCTCTGTTGGGAATGTGCAAAAAGCATACACCAGAAAGAACATGGCCTGAGGAAAATAGTGACGTTTCATATGGATCTATGTGAATTACATCTACACTGAGGATTGTAGACTGTTTATGGGCACAAAGGAGTTAGGAATATATATTGGAATATAACCCATTTCTGATAATATATTTTTTAATCCTGTTAGAAATCATGAATTCTTTTTCAAAGATTTTTCTTATGGGTTTACCCTTCCTGTAGGTGCGTTTCCTAGAGCAACAGAACAAGATGTTGGAGACCAAGTGGAACCTCCTTCAGGAACAGACCACATCACGCTCAAACATCGATGCAATGTTCGAGGTTTACATTGCTAATCTGCGCAGACAACTGGATGGCCTTGGAAATGAGAAAATTAAGCTGGAGGGAGAGCTGAAAAACATGCAGGGTTTGGTGGAGGACTTCAAAAACAAGTAATTTGTCTAGCTTGTAGTTTCTCATTGTGTCTCATCCAGTGTTTGCAATGTTTTATATATTTCTTTATATTTTTGTTTTTAAATTTGCAGATATGAAGATGAAATCAACAAGCGTGCTACTGCAGAGAATGAATTTGTTGTCCTAAAGAAGGTACGGGCATTTATTATTCTACTGTATTTGTCCAGATTTACTTCCTTGTTGAAACACCGTCTTAAACCACATCTGTATTTCAACAGGATGTCGATGCAGCCTACATGCAAAAGATTGAGCTTGAAGCGAAAGTTGATGCACTTCAGGATGAGATCAACTTTCTCAGGGCTGTCTACGAGGCGGTAAGAGAATTATCCAATTATATTTTCTTATTGTAATGTGATCAAAATTCTGAGTGGCGACTGCATTTATTATTTAATGCAATATCCCAGGTGTTGTTAAATGTTTCACATTGGTGCTTTACTAATTCAGGAGCTGCAGGAGCTTCAAGGACAGATCAAGGACACATCAGTTGTTGTCGAGATGGACAACAGTCGCAACCTGGACATGGATGCCATTGTATCTGAGGTCCGTGCTCAGTATGAGGACATCGCCAATCGCACTCGGGCTGAGGCTGAAACATGGTACAAGGCGAAGGTAAGTGCAAGACTTAGGTCATGAGTAAAAACAATGTAACATATTTAAAGATTCACAGAGTTTATGCTTTCTTTTGTCTCATTTACCAGTATGAGGAAATGCAGATGAATGCTTGCACCCATGGTGATGACCTACGCAACACCAAGACTGAGATCGCAGAGCTCAACCGCATGATCACAAGACTTCAGAATGAAATTGAGGCAGTCAAGGGACAGGTGAACTATTGTTTTAGCTTTTATGGTGAATACATGCATCTCAGGTGGCTAGTTTAATTGAAGATGGTTTCTTTGTTTGCCTTTGTTGTAGCGGGCCAACCTGGAGTCACAGATTGCAGAGGCTGAGGAACGAGGCGAGTTGGCAGTGAATGATGCCAAACAACGTATTAAAGAACTAGAAGAAGCCCTGCAGAAAGCTAAGCAGGACATGGCACAACAAGTGCGTGAATACCAGTTGCTCATGAACGTCAAACTGGCCCTGGACATTGAGATCGCCACTTACAGGAAACTCCTGGAAGGAGAGGAGATTAGGTCAGGCATTTGATAATAAGTTTTTATGCCTTAAAATAAAATGAGATGATTGCTTTGTCTCTAAAGTATGTGAATCCATCCACAGGATTGCAACTGGTGGTGGGAAATCAACAGTCCATGTTCAGGAAGTTACCAGTAGCAGCGGTGGTGGTATGTTTTATATACATTTTTTGTTACTATGTCTAACTTAATTTTTGTGCACAAATCAAGAACAGATCATTAAATGCAGTTTTATTTTTATTTTATTTTTTTGCAGGCGGCGGTGGTTTCGGAGGCGGATTCGGCAGTGGAATGGGCTACGGCATGGGTGGTGGCCATGGTTTGGGAGGAGGTGGTGGTGGTGGTGGCTTTGGGCTGAGTGGTGGCATAGGCCTTGGTGGTGGTGGCATAGGCCTTTGGTGGTGGCATGGGCCTGGTTGGTGGTGGCGGTGGTGGAGCATTTGGAGCTGGCTCTGGATACAGTTTGAGTGGAGGCAGCAGTGGTGGATATTCCATGTCTCGTTCCTCTACAGTATCTACGTCCCGCCGCTTGTAAGCAACGTTTCACCCAGTCCATCTATGACTACCTCCAGGTCCACCCTTCTGAGTTGCTTTAGAAAACAGAAAAATGAAAAAAGAATTGTCCCCACTTATTACCCACACACACAACACCAGCACGTGTCATTCAGTACCCCTTTCCCGCGCACTACCACCACTCACCCCAATCATCAAGTCCAGCCCTGCTATATGTGTTTATAAAGCATCCACTGATATGTATCAAATGTGTTTTCATGTGTCTTACACATAGCATATCATCTCAGTGCAACATAGCAACACTGGATACTTTATATTTACAGAATGGAATGATGATGTCAAGTGTGTAAAGAATAAAAGAATTAAAGACAGACAACAGATGCTTGTGTGTTTTTGCTACCGGTTATTCTCTTGCTAAAACTTAAGAAAAAATCTTATCAAAAGTATTTCATTTAAAAGTTAAGATAAACAAGTTCAGTTAAATAACCGAATCAACCTGTGGTTAGGTGATTAATTGTAAGAGTGTACTGTATTTGTGGTTTCAATTTTTTTTTTCTTTTGGTAGTTGAAATACTCCGGATACAATTCAGCTGCTTACTCAATGTTCATGCAAAAGACCTACTATACCTGTAAAATGGCAATATATTATTATTATTATTATTATTATTATTATTATTATTATTATTATTATTATTATCAAAATCTAATGGTGAAATAAAATGCACCCATTTGGAATCATGGGGGTTTGTTTGAGACCTGCGACTAACCCCTTTTCTTCATTGAAATGCATAAAGTTTTCACACTGACCACAATTTTTGGAGTGCGACTGAGTCCCTCTCTCTCATAAACTGAAAACGCTCTGGATGGCACAGTTGCCTAGATAGAACCTTCAAAAACAGTACAGAAAAAGCCAATAAAGTGAATACGAGAGGTTGGTTTACACTACCACCAACCCCAACCCAACACACACAGACACACACTCGCGCAAAAACAATCTGTAAAGACACAGCCAGGGTTTAGGCTTATAGCTCAAGAACCATATGAGCTAGGAATGATCCATTTCTACAATTTTACAACATTGTTCCACTGGTTTACACTTTCTCCAGGAATTATCTGTCATTATTATTATTATTATTATTATTATTATTATTATTATTATTATTATTATATTAGTAGTAGCAGAAGTAGGTGTATTCATTTAATTTCCATGATGCTTACCCAGTGTACAGTAACGGGATGCCAAGAAACAAGTTAGGAAACCCACTGGATGGGTTACTTACCCATTGCAAGGGAAAAGCACACACTACTGGCAATTTAGAAATGCCAGGCAACAATGCATGTCTTTGTACTGTGGGGAAACAGAAGCACCCAGAGGAAACCCTCCAAGCACTGGCAGAACCTGCAAACGCTACACATTCAGAAAGACACAAAAGCATGTTGGCAAGTATATTATTATTATTATTATTATTATTAGTAGTAGTAGTAGTAGTAGTAGTAGTAGTAATGGTGTTTCAGGGGGTTTTTTTTGGGGGGGGGGTGTTAAATCATCTGCATAAGGACAGAAAACTGCTGCTATGGACAGCATATGAAACTTTTTTTAATCTATAAAGCAAAATATGAAGTGGATTGGAGCCGCTTGATTTCATGAGACACAAATGTTATAGAAATGTATGCATACCCCACTGCAATCTGAAACCTCTTATATTAAAATAGACAAATAAAAAAACACCCTAAGAGACAGTTGATAGGCAATACAAATAAACAGAAAATTTCAACCTGGAAGATAACTACCTAAAGATTAGCAATGAGTGTGTTGGATTAACAATAATCCGACCTAAGTGTTCTTTCTGTTGCTGCGCTGTTAAATATTTATGTTGAAGATTTTTCCTTATTTCTTGTGATCATGGACTTGTTATTTACAGTGACTGCTTCAAGCCTAGTATGTTTTTTATTCAGAAATTTTTCAAGGTTTTCACAAGATTTCTTTTACTTTTAGTTTTCAATCTCTATCATACATTTTCCGCTCTTTTTGTTGTTGTTGTTGTTGTTGTTGTTTTTGATCACCAACTTTCTTTACAGAGCAATTTGCAAACATTTACATACTTGGTGCCCAAACTGCAAAAAAAAGTCGATTTTTTGTCCTGGTTCAGAGAGGTAGCAAAAACGCACTGTGATTGCAAGAATGTCGTACAATAAATCCTGAATAATACTGGCCTGTACAATTATCTTTTTATGGTTAGATTTTTTTCTTTCCTTTCTAGCACTGTTATACATGTTGAGAACGCATTATTACTCAACATAACTAGCTCATCACAACATGAACACAACACACGATGAAAACATTAAGCAGCAACATGGTACACACAACCAGAACAACAGCAGAACCAGTGTATTTCAAAAAGCAAAGGTAGAAGATGTTGAAGAAAGGTAGAATGGGAGAGAAACTGTTATTACAGCAACACTATGGATCCAGTCTACCTACTGTACTGTACATGTTTATTTCTTGGAGGTGTAACCCAAGCTCAGGATCAAACTCTGGGGAGGAAATGGTAACAGCTAAGCCACATTGCCATCGTCTTCAGGAAAAGGTTCATAGCATTTTTCTTATTTCCATGTTTATTTTGTTTTATTAGGAGTGCCACTTATACAAGGAAAACAAGTATCACTCTGTTGAAACAAATAGGCCATTATATAAATACAATATTAACATGTTCCTGTAAACCTGTTCTAATACTCGACTAAAGGCGGGAATACAGCCAAGATGGAACAACAGTCCATTCATACTGTATTTAGTGGCAAGTTATCTTAGCCAATGTACTTACATTACTAGCATGTTTTTGGGTGGTGAAAGGAAACCGAAACAAACATGAAATGAACATTCTTGTAACGAATGAATGCATGATCCTGGAAATGTGAGGCAACCTGATGAACCATGTGCCCTTGGAAAATTGAAGATGATTATCAGTATTAATTTTTGTTTATATTTACATATGTGCACAAAGTCAAAGCATCGTTACATGTGTAAATTTTGAAGACAATGCAAGCCCTCTGCAAGTACATTATATACAGTAAATAACTTAAATTGTGTCTTAATACTTATTGACTTATATACACTTCTTGTTTATGCTGTTATAAGGTTATACTGTATATACATAGTGTACACTAAAGAGATTAATCCATTTTTCGTACTGTTTATCCTATGTAGACTTAAGGAGCCTATCCCAGGCAACCCAGGGCATAAAGCAGGGGCACCCAGGGTGGACCCAATCACAAACTCAGGCACCTAATCGTTCACTTTGGGAACTGGGGACAGAAGTACTACCACCAAGTACAGAAAAAACAAGTAAATTCCACAAATACAGACTAGAGGTAAGATTCAAACCCCAACCCCAGGGGCGTGTGGTGCAAAATGTTGGATCTTTATAAATCCCAGCAAAAAGTGCTATAGCAAAGAGTTTATTTTGAGATGTGTTTGCTGTGTTTTGATCACTATACAGTAGTGCATTTATCGCAAATTTTGTGTTTGTCCAGAGGGATGTGTAAAAATATATCAAAAAGTTCTATGTAAAAGTACTTCTTAGTTTTTTTTTTTTATAAAAGGCATTTTGGATAACAGCATTTGTCTAAAATAAATAACTGTAACTGCAAATGTAAGATCAAAAAGTAATATCAAGTGTAGTACGCTCTGCAAGGTTGACAAGCGATGATAATAACATTACAATAATCTCCCTTCAGCTATCTACTTTGCATAAAATAGTTGTTCGGCAAAAAGATCAAAAACAGCTGAGCGCCATTCAAAGGAGTTCTCAGGGCACCCTAAAACCTTAAAGAGTTGCTTGGGGTGATGGTTCAAAGCCTAAAGCAGCCATTCCCAAATTTAACAAGGTTGGAGCCCCATGTGAAAAATGCGGCCGACCAAAATCTTTTCTCTGATCACAACTCATCAGCACGTGAGGGTAAGATATGTAAATGAGAAGAATATCATGAAATCCCATGGCTTAGTTTTATTAGCTATGGGTATATTTTTAAATATACATACTTAATCAGAAATAATTTACGGGAACTAAACCCAATCACAAAAGTTAAACTTTTTATTTGTTTGTTATAAATGGCATCTAGAGAAAATTTTAGTGCTTCAGTTTTGCTGAACAATAATAATTTGTTATTCTTTGAAATAAAATGAAATAAATGTAAAAAGACCATCATATAAAGGCCAAGCTGTTTATCTGCAATCCTCATCCGGCAGCAAATTTCTGCATCTTACTAGACTACAGACAGTACTTTTTCTTATTGAGAATGCAATAACATACACCAAAAACACATTTAGAATATTTACATAATACTACATCTGTAATTTAATAGGCCCAGTGTGGTCACATCGGGTCATTCACCCAGTCCCTCAAACAACTAATCTAAAACTAATTAAAATAAAAATGTATTAAAACTAATCCCATTAAAAAAACAATTAAAAATAGTTATTTTAGTAAAAAAAAAATTCAAAATAATATGGTAAAACTCCCATTTCTTTACAGTACCTACACCTATTGTGTTCAAACAGTATTATTGTCTGACCCGAGTACAGTACTATGTAGTGTGGTTTAAAGACAGCTTTAGATTAAAAGACGACTTTAGATTAAAAGACAGCTTTAGATCTTGTTTTTATTGAATTTGATCATTTTTACACACCACAATAAAACCAGTGCCCATATCTCATTTACATACTCAGTTACATACGGTACTGTACAAAAGCCCCCCCAAATAGTAATAAAGATGGCTTAATAATTGACACTTACATTATATGACCATAGTGATTCATTATGTACATCATATTTAATGATCTTAATGTCACCATTGGGTTGACAACAATAAAGGGCTTGAGCAGGATTTACGCCAACTGTGCAGGGGAAAGACAAGCTGTAGCCTCTAAGTGAGCTTACAGTAGTCAGCTTACACAAACGTAAATAGGTCCAATGGTTTCCTGAATTCTGCAATATTTTCCGTCCAATGAATATGCAGGAGTTTATTTTTTTTCTGAAATAGTTTACAATAAAAAAAAGAAAAGAAAAAAGCTCAGATGAAAAAAGATATTTACGTAACACAATATTGCAGCAATCACACAGATGGAAACAGAGGTCAAATATCGCCCTCTAGATGGTGTATTAAATAAACTCACATCCCATCGCTGCTGGTGTGTTGCATAACGTGGAGCTTAACCATTAGTAACTTTTTACTGCAAAATATTCACAAATCCGATAAGGTGTTATATTGCAGTTTGTCTCGGATTGTCAGGGTCGAATGTCATTATTTCCATGTGTATAAGACCTGTAAGGAAAAAGAGTGAGGACACATACCAGAATTAGTCTGTATAATAGACTTGTATATGATTATAATTATTTAGGTATTACAATGTTAGTGTTATAATTTAGTTATAACATATGAAGCAAATAAGTGATTACTGCAATCTGTGCATGCATGTGTGTGTGTGTGTGTGTGTGTGTGTGTGTGTGTGTGTGTGTGTGTGTGTGTGTCCTTACTCTTCCACTCGCTAACAGCCAGCTCCAGACTTTCAAATGAGTCATCATAAGGAGGGGACTCAGGTTCATTTTCTGGGTCGTGAAACTCAGAGAGATAGGAGTGAGACAGTCCGTCTTTAGCTGTCAGTCTGGCTTCAGGGTCCAACATAAGAGTTTTCTCAAGCAGATCAAGAGCTTGACATATGAAAAATCACATTACAACAATGGACTTGCCAATACAGCTTGTTTTATACACACACCATTTTGTACATGGTAACACTTTCCATTAAGATTAATTTATGAATTACTGAATTATGTTTAAATAATTAATGAATTATTTGTAAATTAACTGATACATCATTTGAAGTACTAAACAAGTAAAAATTTTTATTATTAATTAGTCAATGTTAGTAACTATCAATGAGTAAAAGTGGCACCCTACTCTGTTTAACATTAGAAATATAACTAATATAGATGTGTTGTTGTTTTTTTTTTTATTAATTTTTAAATAAATTAATGCCATCATTTTCAAACAGAGGTAAACCATGTAGCAGATTACTTCATTTTGTTGGGCACCATCTAGTGTGCAAGGACTGTGATAACAGCAACAATGGTTGAATAACATCACCTTAAATGAATCTTTGAGGAATTCAGAATCTGTCCTTCATCCCAACATGTATGCAGTTGTATGATAATGTAGCTTAATAATGATACAGACCTTTTAAATCCATGGATGGGAAGACATCTCTAAGAACCTTCTTTTTCTGGACTGGGAGAGACTGTACGTATGACCTTGCCTGTAAGGCAGATGGTCAATTAAAAAATAAATAAATCTTTTTTTTTTCTTTTTTTTTGGAAAACAGAGTGGATTACAGTACAGCTTTAATATCATGAAATCAAACTTTAAAATGAAATAATCCTCAAAAACATTACTGGCAATTGAATTAACCATAATGGATTCCTACATCTTTGCTCTGCATCTTCTGCACCAGTGATGAGTGTGGTGTTCCCGTCAGATGGAGGATCATGTTCAGTTGGTCCATACCTAGGTAATAGGATTAAGGAACCTGTAGACAGGGTTTAAAATAGGGGCAACTTAGGGGAAAAGAGCTTCATCACCTTTGGCTTACGTGAATCGCAAGCTCGTAATCTAATTTGTTGGAAATATAAATCTTTGCATAATTATGCTGAAAATATCTAAACAATTTATAATATTATATGAAAGTATTTTTTATAATTTCATTTCAAAAGTTAAACATATTGAATTTTACTTTTAAACTTACATCTAAGCTTACATTTAAATGTAAATATTTCAAGCGTGTGAATGATTTATACAGCTTTATATCTTATGAAAATCAAACATCCAGTAAAATATTATATGGTGCCTGACTTGATCAGTGAAGAGCAGTGTAGAGTGGTAGTAGCTTTCACTATTTCTTTAGAGTCATTATCCATCTGTAATATGAAGTGGCCTCCTATCAGTTTTGCAGCATTTGTCTGAATCTGAGCACAGAGTATAACCATATGCATATCAGAATTCATCCTACTACTACTATCAGCAGTCAGGTCATCAATTAACACCAGTGATCCAGTATCATTGGCAGCTAGACATGCTTAGGCCATAACATTTATGCTATTTTAAGAATTTTCTAAACTGTTGTCCTGATGTTTTGCTATCTCTCTGATGAGTTTATTTATTTCAAGTGTGTGTGTGTGTGAGTGTGTGTGTGTGGGTGGGTGGGTTGGTGGTTGGGTGGGTGGGTGTGTTCATGTAGGAAAATGTCTTTAATTCCAGAATCGTTAATTTTGCCCAAATCATTCAGCTTGGTGGTATACAGAGGCCAAATGATAAAAAACTTTGTTCCAAAGTTTATGGGCCTGGCTGTGAATACCATGTATCTCACGGTCTAGTTCAATACACGCTTACACGATTATAATTTGGCAGCTGTCGAAAAGATGATCATTGAAAGACCCTCCACAAGAATGTTAAGCCACAGAAGGTTATCAGGTCCCAGAGCCTGGAGGAAGAGTGAAGAGGAATAGAATCCAATTTGTTTGAAGTCCAGTGTGAAGTTTCTACACGTTGTGATGATTTGGTGTGTCATGTCATCTGCTGGTGTTAGTCCCCTGTGACTTAAAAGTCCAAAATCCACAATCGTCATCTTCATCTTTTCATTTCACTAAGCTATTTTCTTACTACCTACTGGATGGATAATCACTTATTAATTCAATAAAAACATTTTTACAATGTTTGGTTAAAATATTTTGTTTTCAAATGTTTTAAAAGTATAAAAGTTTTGAAATATAGTGTCTCCAAACAGGCCACTTACTTAAATATGAATTTATTATTCACAAGAAATGCTTTAAATGTTCACTATTAGACTTTATGCATTTTCTCAGCTCCTGTATATTTTTGCTGATTCTGCTATGGATCTCAACTTGTTCATATCAACTTGTCTGCCTAACGTATTTCCACTGATACCTGACTTTTCAGACACCATGTAGTATTAGAGAAAAAATCAACTATTATTATTAATATTATTATTACTACTATTATTTAGAATGTTTCCCAAGATTCAGGCCTAGAAGCATTCCAGGCCACCACATACTACAGATTAACTACAGTAAAGCCTTTAGCTACTGTATGTCCACTGAAAATATTTATCCATCCAGCAAATCTGGTATGTAGAAAAATTGCAAGGTTGTCCACTGAAATGCAAATGTAAAACAAAAAAAGGATACTATCATTTCCTGGGAAAAGCACTTCACCGGTGATCATCTCAGCCAGAATGCAACCAGCAGACCATATGTCAACTGCACACAGAACAGAATCCAGGTCACTTGGGATGCTGATCACAGTTGAGTATACAGACTTCAAGCTTCTAGCTTGTACAGTATTATGTTACTACATTAGGCAACATTTCGATAAAGATTATGACGGTATCATATCAAAGATAACAATATTACTTACTCTGAGACAGAATAAAGCGGAAACTTCCTGGAACTCCGCACATGGTTTGCCTATACTAATATATTTTTGATGATCAGACAACAACTACACTACCAGTCAAAAGTCTGGACACACCTTCTAGTTCCATGGTCTTTCCTAATTTTTATTTCTTATACATTGTTAAACAATTCTGAAGAGTTCCAAACATATGCAAACCTTTGAACAGTTGAACAGATATTGAGATGTGTCTGACACTTACACTGTAAAAAAGCATTCATAACACTTCTAATCTGAGGTGCTGTAAATTGGTTTGATTTTTTAGACTGGTAACTCTAAATTAAATTTTCCTCTAAGTTTTGGTCTTGTTTTGTGTTAAGATACTGTAAAAGAACCAAAAGTCACCTGTCTGAGTATAATGCATCCAGTTGAAAATGACTTCAGGAGCTCTGTACCACCGAGTTACAACATAGCCAGTCATCTCCATCTCTGCATGTCTCGCCAATCCAAAGTCCAATATCTATGGTTGTGTGTCAGGATAAGTGTTTGGGAGAAATCATCAGCTCAGGAGGCATTTATTCGACCAAAAATGCATCCTACAAGTTAACAGTTCTGAAAATGCATCATTTACCTTTAGCTCACAGTTTTCATCAACTGCAAGATTGCTTGGCTTCAAATCCTAATAAAAAAGTATTGTACATTAAGAAACTGACAATGTTTTGCATAATATGAAGATAAACTGGAATAAAAGTAAGTTTCCCTTAAATTGTTTTCTACAGTAAATAACATTCACAATCCTTAAACCCTTAAGCCAAAAAAAGGATAAAACACAACAGAGAATGGTATTATTGGAAAATTAACAAAGACAGGTTATGTGGCATTATTCTAAAGCTCTGAATTATATTTACAGCCAGCCCAACTGCGCTGTTACTGAAAATAAATCTGAACAATTAGATTTGAGAACTCCATAGAGCTGTGATATAAATCCACTTTAATAATATCACTACAGTATCCTTTATACAACACAAAACTATACTGTTATATAAATGAATATAAGCTTGAATCGATGAATAGAAAAATGGATGGATTCAAGAAAATTCAGATTTCCAAGCATTGTAATAACTAATATCAGGAAGTAAGGTGTCTTGTTCATACCCGATGAATGATCCCAGCAGAGTGAATATACTAAAGACAAAAAATTCAGTTACTATTAACTTTAAAAACAAACAAAGACCACAAGCATTTTGTTGTTTTCTTTGCTATAGTGAGCAGTGGAATATCAAAAAATAGACCAAGTAGCTGAATACCTTCAGCCCTCAATTACAAATAATTTGTAAATCTCAAAATTCAACAGATGGTACTGACCATTTTTTA
The DNA here is from genome assembly GCA_011419295.1 of Clarias macrocephalus. Classification (NCBI taxonomy): domain Eukaryota; kingdom Metazoa; phylum Chordata; class Actinopteri; order Siluriformes; family Clariidae; genus Clarias; species Clarias macrocephalus. The sequence continues at coordinate 289,737 of JAAGKR010000054.1, forward strand.
ATATGCACCTATGAGTGTGCATGAATTGTATTTAGTAAATGCAATTTCACAGCTTCATTCTGTGCACTTCACGGTAACACGGTTAATTCCAAAATTCAACAGATGGAGGTGTACATTTTTTAAGCGTGCTTTTGAGTGTGCAAATCGTATATACTGTATATACAGTAAAATGTGATAAACATCATTTTGGAACTTTTACTTATTTTGGCAAATTACTTTTCTCTGATACACAAGGTTTTCTATAGTAAAACAGTTAATTTCCATACAGATCTCTTCCCACACATCAGGTTAACCATCACAGTGTAAAACACAGATTTATTGCGGTGTCGGATTTTATTTCATTGTTGGATGAAAATTCATTGCTCAGGGTTGCCAGATCACACTATCAAAATTCCACCTAGACATCAGTGACAACTCACTCACTCTTCCTAAATCATACAATCAGAAACTAGAACTCATATATTAAATGAAGAAGAAGAAGAAGA